>JACXGM010010815.1:0-25795 GCA_016801145.1 Umbra pygmaea | reverse complement strand
AGTGTTAACTTATTACATTGTATCTGCCTGCTACTCTGTACACTGCATTCAACTGCATTCAACTGCACATTCAACTGCACTTTTCTATCTTTCCCCCTTATCGTACCCTTTGTGTTATTCTTGTGTATTTGTATTCATGTGTAACTCTGTCTGTACTTGCACCTTTGCTTTATCTTGGCCAGGTCGCCGTTTTAAATGAAAATTTGTTCTCAACGTGCCCACCTGGTTAAATAAAGTTTAAATAAAAAATAAAAAAAATAAAAATCGTCACCAATTTCATGGCATAAAAAAATATACATCACGTCAAAAATAGCACATTTATTCGTTTAACTCAATTTCGACTATTATTTCAATTTCGTTTAGCTCAATTACGACTATTATTTTTTAATGTTCCGGACAAGCCTTAATGTCAATCCCTGTTGTGTCAATGCATACTTCTAAAAACACAGTGTAACAGTTCAAAACGTTTTTTTCTCCAAAAAACATTTCTCTTTTGAAATGTTGAACCAATCGAGTAAATGTGGAGGAACAAAGATGGGGTGTGCCCATCATCGAGGAAATCAGAACTTCTGCTTGCCAGGGAAACTCATTAGGCCAATTAGGTAATTGTAATCAATCTCGCTACAGCTGGAGTTTTAACTTAATTGCTAGTCATTCACCAGCCAAAAAAAAAACATTTTGTAATCCCATAGAGCAGATGGCAGCCCATTGAAAAAAACTGTCCATTCACAACATATCAGCCCCTAAAAAGAAACGTTGCTCTGTGGCTGAAGAGATCAGTAGACTTCATGGGATCTTTATTCGGGAAGCCGGGGCAGGCAGACCTTATGCAACCTAGCAACTTGTTTCTGTAAATAGGACGTCATGTCTTGTGCATTTCATACACCAACTTGACATCACTGAGGAAAATTATCCTTCAATAAAATTAACAGTGATATCTAATATAACAAGTGTAACATGTTACTAGTTCAACTAGTGTTGCTTAAATGAAGTCCCGGGATGGTACATGTAATAAATACTGTTAACTCAATCTATCCGTTCACAAATAAATCAAATCGTTTACAAATAACTTAATTAGGTTTAAAGCTTATCAGGCTGCAACTTACGCTCAAAATCTGACTCGTCTGATCCGTCTTCATCTCCATTTGACTCTGTTTGCATTGGCTCCCCATCAAACACCACTCCTTTACCTAGCTTGACAGCTCCACTGGCCCCATCTTGGCTTCTGGTATCCTGCAAACGCGAGAAATATTGCACCGCAAAATCCACCAGGTCTGGTGGCCTCTGTCGAAGAACCTCCACAGTGTAGCCTTGCAGCAATTCCGTCAATCCTACCGGTATTTCGATACTCATGACTGTGTTTCGATGGTGCTTATCTAACTACAAAGATTCAGGTATATTGTGTTTTATTAAAAAAATATAACTAGATACGAATTCAGTATCACTCCATGTGTGTTGCACGCTAGTTAACTAGCTACAGTATCTACCGTAGAGTTCCTGGAATTTAGCTGACACTTAAAACAACAGCTTCACAGAAACTGGGCTAGCTTGCTGACATTGATGAGCAGTTCTATGGAGGTTGCAAATTTGCTAAGGCAACAATGTCCAAGCAAATAGTGACACTTTCTCAAAGGTCGGTATGGCCAGTGACGTTAACGTTTATGATATTTGAGCTGTCAATGTGGGTAACTAGCTAGCCAACTACAGTAGTAGCTGGTATGACAGCTGTCTCCTCAGCTAGTTCGAATGCTAATAATTGATTGCCACAAATTGTATACGACGTTAGCTAGCTAACTCGTTCCCTGGATGGCCTCCCTGTACTCTTTATTTCGCCTCCTCTTTTTCGCCCGTCCCTTTGCCAGGTTAGCGACCAAAATCGACCGGTTAGTAACGATATTTTCGACCAAAGCGAATCACCAGTATGGAACAACTTAACTAACTAGCTATATCAATGGCGCTATCCGATCTTAGTTAAGCTAACTAACGTAGCTCACTTACGTTAGCTTGCAGGCTACGTTACTTACACTAGCTTGTAGAAAAACACCTACCTAGGTATATTGTAATCAAAGAAGAGGTTGCAACTTGTGTATGTAGCGTTGGCTTGTTAATAAAAGCCGTTTTTTTCGAGAAAAATATTTTAACTAAAAATAAAATGTGATATTCGATGGATTTCTTCGCAGTAAAGTAAAAGCGGTTACAGTATATCGACAATCGATACTTCAGCTAGCTACCATAGCGGATAATTTTACTAGCTAGCTAACGTAAACCGGAGACTTCTTGAGATTTTCAGGTGACTCCAGACAGTTCAGTTGCAGTCAACCATCCGAGCCCGGCGTATTCCAAGCCCTGTCAAAGAGGATTGACAGGGACAACCCAGACCTTGTATCGAATACCCAGTGTTTCTACAGCGCAAAATAAAAATGTATGGTAACTATATAAACATTTGAACTGTTACTCGTGATTAATCCGTTTCTGCCTCCAGATGGAACTTCCTTTTTGCTACACGAGCATTATTTCAGGGGGCGTGGTCATTAAACCGGGCTGAACAAGACACCCATGAGTGACCTGCCAACGGACCAATCCACTGACAATCTCACGAAACGTAAGACTTGCAATAATCAATCACAGTAGTTTAATGACAAAAGGCGTGCACAGAGGAGGGAGCGTAAAGGAGGGGCGACCATCGCTGACATAGAGTAGGATAGTGGCCTTAGGTTTCCAAAGACCGTTTTGGCATTACAATCGCCATTGAGGGCTTTTACCACCGTATGTAGTCAACTGCGAGAGACTCCCTAACTTCAATAGCTTCATTGACCGATACCTCACGGTGATACATTCGGAATCTTGCTCAAATGCTGGAGTCATGGTCGTTGTCTGATGACCAATTGTAGTCAGGTATAAGCCAATCTAGTTTAAAGTCCAATACATGATCCTGTCACCCAGTTGAATACAAACCAATTATACAATCTATGATACAAACACATTGAAAGTCATGTTAGGGATGCTCGATGTTTTTGTATTATAATCAATGTGAATTTGTGTTTTTTTTCACGATTGTTTATTACCTGTACTGGTTCTTCTCTTGTGGTTCGATTTTTGTATTGTAAACTTTGACTATTTAAGCTTTACATGGCCCATGTTGGATTGTTGGTAGCCTAATCTCACAAGCTTTACATCTCTGATTCACAACAGTATCCAGTTTTAGTAATTACCAGGCAAGCTAGATCATAGGGCCAAATCAGACTATAGCTCTGGCCATTTTCACAATAGCTTAATCATGAATAGTTTTGCAAATGCATATAACATGTTATATGACATATGTCGTGAGCCTATTCCTGGTCTCTCTTACATTTCAGACATAGATATTGCCGTTGCCATGACCACAGCAGACCTGTTGGCAGTAATTTCTTAAACTAACCAACCAGAGTGTGTTGTCTTGTGTCTCCCTCTGGTGGTTAAAGTAATATGCCTGATAAAAAACGGCCATTCTGAACCTGTAATTTGAACTACATAATACTTATTACAACAATTATAAAACAATTATTGATATTCAGGAGCAAATCTTTGCTTGTTTCAATTTTTTTTGGTTAGTGATGCAATTCTGAGAAGTATTGACAAAGACATATCTAGACGTTTTGGACTGCTCCCATGGATCTCACGCTCCTTATCTGTTATAATAAAAATGGAACTGTAAAGCCAGGTCATGCTGCCTTTTACACAACTCTTAGAGCAATGTACCGGTGCTGATTGAAAGATAGCGAACCCTAAAATATACTTGAAAAAGAATGATCTAAACTACAATTTGTTGTACAGACATTCCAAATAAATAACACACACTAATACATGGTATAAAGTATTTTCAGTGTTAATTAACAAAAGTGGTTTATTTAAAGGTACAGTATGTAGTTTTCCAAAACAATAACAAAAGACGTACTTTGCATTAAAAAAGCAAACATCACTATACCTATATTATATAAATTTCTTAGTTGTGTACTTACATTATCCTAAATGTTTCCACCAACTTTCAAACCCAGAGAAATTTGTAATACGAAGACAGGACGTTTCATTTTGTCTTCCGTCAATGGCGTCATATAACCTTTGACTGCTCTAGTTGTACTAAGTTCCAGGAATCCACCAGACATAACGTGAATAAAGTTATAATATTTTTAACAATAGATTACTTTGTCACTGAACATTCCATTCTGCTGGAGACGCTAGATTGGAAGGTTGTCATTGATGACGATAACAAAACCCATGATCACACGCTACTTCCCGACGTCATCCAAGTATGTCTTTTGCTATTGTTTTGAATGTACATTTAACAAGAACTAATGTCGGCTAAAATATGTGAACCCCTTCATTCAATAGCTTGTGGCACTACTATTAGCAGTGATAACTTGGATTAAACATCTCATATAGCCGCTAAGCAGTCGCAGAAATCTATTTTGAGGGATATTTGCCAATTTGTCCCTAAATATCCCAGCCTACTCGGTGAGGTTTTATGGGTGTCTGGCACGTACTGCCCGCTTCAGGTCCTGCCACGGCATCTTGACTGGATTAAGGTTTCTGACCTTTAACATGGCCAATCCAAAACAAACATCTTCTTTCTCCTGAGCCATGCTTTGGTAGATTTATGTACATATGTTTTCCTAAGGATTATTATTCTTCCGGTAAAACTGTTACTACAGCCTAAACCATACATGATCATGGGGGTGCCATTTTCAGGACTGGTCCAGATCACCGCTGGGACCTCAGACAAAAAAATACAATTTGTTTCAAACAAAGACAAGATAAATTCATAATTATTTGTAATATACTCCTATTTAGCAGATTTACTTGTGGTGTTCTATCCTAACCAATATTTCCTTTATTTCTAAGCAGATGATCTATGCTATATTCTGATAAAATGCCACTCGTTGGGGTTATTAGAGTATGCTGGATCATGTGCCTGTGTATCTGGCAAACTTTATTTCCTGTTTGGAGTGTGCAGTGTTAGAATTGCATTGTTGCTATTCTAGTACAAAATTATACTACAAAACAATACAAAACATTTTCAAGAACAACTATCTATAATGTATACTGTCGTTAGCAGCCTAAATTATTGACCTGACCTGAACAGTGAAAGGGAAATGGGACAAAGTTACAGAAAACATGTTGCTGAATGTTTTGTAAAATTGTTTCCTTTGGACAAATGTAGGTAACTCATTATTTGGTTCTGTTTGTAATGTTTAATGGGTAAGGCGAGGTGTACAGACAAGATGGGCAGATATTCACGAATTACTACAGCAATTGATTGAAAAATGATTTTGAGGATCAATGTTAACTTTAATCCTTGCCCCTGCGCAATTAGGATAAATTAAATCAAAGATCAGTTCATTCAAATGCGCTACATGAACTGTTCTCCACAGAATAATGTAGCAACCTCATCTGAACAGTGAAAAGGATATGGGATAAAGTTAGAGAAAAAAAGTTGCAAAAAGGTTTTATGAAATTGTTTCCTTTGGAACAAATGATGGTAACTCATTTGGTTCTGTTTTGTTTTGTTTAATGTGTAAGGCACAGTGTACAGACAAGATGGACAAATATAAACAAAATTCTACAGTTAATTGCTACAGAACCCATGATTTTGTGAATCTATTTCAATTTTAAGCCCTTTTCCTGCACAATAAGGACAAATTAAACCCAAGATTAGTTCATTCAAATGCGCTAATTGAACTGTCGGCCTCAGCCTAAAGTAGTGACCTAACCTGAACAGTGAAAGGGAAATGGGATAAAGTTACAGAAAAAATGTTGCTAAATGTTTTATAACATTATTTCCTTTGGACAAATGTAGGTAACTCATTATTTGGTTCTGTTTTGTCTTGTTTAATGTGTAAGGCAAAGTGTACAGACAAGATGGGCAGATATACACAAATTACTACAGTAAATTGATACAGAACCCATGATTTTGTGAATCAATGTCAATGTTAAGCCCATTCCCTGCACAATTAGGACAAATTATATCAAAGATCACTTAATTCAAATGCGCTACATGAAGTGGTTGCCGCAGCATGATGTAGCGACCTAATCTGAACAGTGAAAGGGATTTGGGATAAAGTTACTGAAAAAATGTTGCTAAATGTTCTGTTTTGTTTAGTGTGTAAGGCACAGTGTACAGACAAGATGGTTACGCATACATAAAGTCATATATTAAATTGCTAGAGGACCCATAATCTTGCGGATCAATGTTAAATTAATCCTTGTCCCTGTACAATTAGGACAAATTAAACCAAAGATTGGTTCACTCAAACGCAGTACATGAATACTCAGCCATGGCTGTATGGCACTCTGATTACCTCTGCTATCTGAACGACAGTTTACGGATTGACATACTATGTGATGGTATTTCATCGTCTGCTTTCTTAGTTTGTAATCCCCTATGTTTTCTTGCTAATGACAACTTTTTTCATCTTCTCTGACATTTTCGAGCATTATGAAAACACTTCTTTCAACATTTTGAAATGTCTTCAAAATATTAGAGGTGTGCAAATTACTACAGACCTTGTATCTTGGGTGTTATGATATTTTCCAGCTTTTGTGTCACAGCCATCGGGTCTTTGGTTCCGATTTCATAGGTTCTGCATTTGTGGGCTCCGCGGGTCATCGGGGCAACTTGCACCAGGGGGGACTCGCCAGGGATGGCTTGGACCCCGTCAAAATTGCTTGCAGTTCTAGTTACCATTTGTTTTACACAACATACCAAACACTTTAAAGGTGTAAAATAGTTTTTATTGTGACACAAAAGTTAAATAAAAAATAATTAAATAAATATGTTGGTTACATAAGTATATTCACCCTCCCTTGCTAAAGTGTGAAACCCCTGGTGCAACCAATTGCCCTCAGAATGGTATACATCTGTGTGCAATTAAAATGTCACATCTTAAAAGTAAGACACCTGTTTCTGGAGGTCCCCAGAGTATGCAGAGCATGTAAAAAAACTGCATCTTGAATTATGTAAGTACATTTTTCAATTGACCGCAAAGGAGATCACGCTTCAAACTACCACTAACTGGCACTAAAAGAAATAACTAACATCATGGACTCAGAAGATTTAATAGTTAACATTTCAATGATTGAAATAAATACGAGGATAATGGACATTCTTGTTTTACACCTCTAGATCGTTTTAAACTATCAGAGAGATATTTTGAATTTTACATCTGGGATTATTTAAATGTTTTGTTATTTATTGGACACTCTTACCCAGAGCAACATCCCCCTGGAACCACTTGAAGTGCCTTGCTCAAGGACACAACAACATTTGGCATAGTCCATCTACAAGTCTGACTCCCTAACCACTGAGCCATCTGACCCACCTATTCAATACCCTTGCTCCCTGTATGAGAGATTCACTGAAGTTAAAATGGCTCAGACATTTAGAAATGAGACCTAACATACTTTAGCAAAGGCCTTTTTAAAATCAGCAATTCATATTAGTTCTGGTATATTAGTGTTTTCATTTTTTGCTTTTACTTCATTAAGAGGGCCCACGTGGAATGTTTTTTTTTTTTACTGAGGCAGTTAACCAAGATGAACGTCTCAAGCTTTGTTCGGTCTAGGTTTTACAGAGCCACTGTGGAAAGCTGTCTGTCATCTTCCATTAGTGTATGGTTTGCCTCATTATCTGCCCAGGCGAAGAACAGACTGCAGTGCATTGTGCGCACAGCAGAGAGGCTGACTGGAAAGAGGCAGCTGTCAGTCAGTGCCCTGTATGAGGCCACAGTCAGGAAGATAAAATTGCTGCTGATCAGTCCCATCCAGCAAGTGACATTTTCAGGGCTGCTTCTCTCAGAAGGTACAGTCCGATGAGGACAAGGACAAGTGCCATTTCCCTCCTGAAAAGCTGATCCACTGCCCCCCCCTCACTGTTTTATTTTTGGACTATTTTACAATTTAATTATTTAAGCATACTTTATGCAGCTATATGCATACACTGTTTGTCAAGCTTCTGTGTTACTGATTGCTATATCAAATTCCTGTGTGTCTGTTGATGCATTTGGCAAATAAAGTGATTCTGATACTGATGACTCAAGTTTCATGATATGTCCAAATATGTCATCACTGTGTGGTCTCATTGAAGATTTAGATCAATATTTGTATCTTTCTGGATTAAGATTTTTATGGTAAGGTTGCTTTAGTTAATTCCCTAGTGGTGGCACATTTCATTTGCTAATTCGTGGAAATCCTTACACCAGGAGAATCCCTTTTCAAAACTTTGGAAAAAAAAAAGGTATTTGAATTTATTTGGAAGGGTAAACCAGATAAAGTTAAATAGGCATATTTACATAGATTCAAAGCCCTAAATATTAACTATCACTCAAAGCATCAATTATACAAAAACTATAGATAAATCCAAATTGGTTCTCAAGCAGACTGAATGGCTCATCCTATGTTTTAAAAGGGGGGCTCTTCGTCATTTTAATATCAACATTTTAAAGCAAATCCATACAAAGCTTGTTGCAATTCCAATTCCATCCTGAGAAGCCAGAACAAATATTGCAGAAAATTATGGCTAAACTTGTAACGATATACTCTCAGGCTGGTCCGTTAATGACAATAAGCATTTATTGTACAGGCAGAAACAAAGGATGAACAGGTACTGATAACCCCACTAGTATAGTTTTGCACAGTGAAATTATTTCATAACTTGGGGCCAGCTACTGCAAAGGCTCTGTCACCCCTGCATTTCAATCTCGATCTAGGTACTTGTAGTAGACGATTGTTCTGTGATCTTAGTACTCTAGCCGGTTTGTGCTCAACAACCAGCTCAGCGAGGTATTGGGGAGAGATATTGTATATATGCGATATGGTTCTTTCCAATGGTGGTGAAATTTTGGATTCAAGTTCAGAAATGGTTGTTGGTTCAAGAATCCTCCATAGAAATAAATACAGACTGACTGTGCTATGACCGGAGAGGACACAATTAATAAATGAAAATTACGTAATTCTCTCGAATTGGAGACCATATCAGAGGACAGGTTAAGACTAAAAGGATTCAAGTATCTAGTAAAGTATCATAGCAAGACAGAAACATACATTGCTGCTGGTAATGAAGAAATGTTAGTATACTGGCAAAGCTGGTTGAATGTCTGGAATTTAGAGGAATGGAATTAAATGGTGAAGAGGGAAGATTCAAATATAATTTCATGATTGGTGGGTGGATGTCGTCAATCTAGCCTTTAATGTAGAAGATTGAGTCCACGGGAGTCCCCGGATGACTCCTGATGGCTCTGAGTCGAGTCTGGATGGCAAAATACACCGACTGGGGTTTGAAAAAGGGGTTTGGGCTAAATCAATCATGTAGGCATGCCATCTGCTGATTGGACATCACAGCAAATATGCTTAAATGAGGGAGGAGTGTGTACAAAGTGTGCAGTTATTTTTAAATAATTCATCAGATATAACAGACTGTACTCATCCTCATTGCATTATTTAAAATCCAAAGTGCTGAAATAACATAGCCAAGATTCTTGATGAAAACTATAATTCTGTACGCTTGTGTGTCATATTTTCGGTTGTTAAACTTTTAACGTGGGTGGGGGAAATGTGGCATATTGCACTAATATGTTGCACTGCACTTATATGCCCTGTACTGTATATTTAACTTAGAAATTGAGTAATAATGTTTATATTTTTTACAATAATAACCTACTTGCTGATGCCTGGGTTATCCTAGGGAATTCAGTCAATATGGTGTTTGAAAATAGAGTTCAGGCATGCAAACAACTTAGTTTAACAATCAAGTTTATTTGTAACATTGTTTAAATAGGTTTAAGTGAGTGTAACAAGTTGCTAATTTCTTAGTGGTTACCGGTACAAGTAATTTCAATATATCATACATTATATACAGCAGTTAGTAACGCTTTAATCAGTTTAAAGAATACAAACAGTTTATTAAACATTATTCCAAAAACCTTTCATCTTGCTTATTTGTGTGTATCCACAACAGGTCATGTGCCATATAGGTTATCTATGTCAAATACTGCATTCAAGGTACGGTACACTGAGTTTAGCTTGTAGTTTGCCCTTTTGGGACAAAACATTGTTTCATAATCAAGTGCATCTGAACTACAAATTGTTTTAGTATCCATTAGACCCATGTCTACAGAGAATAGCTACTGTGTAACATGTTGTAACAACACATACATGTACTCAATGAGGTGATTTAACAACTCTTTTGTCTAAACTGTCTGCTGTGAGTCTTGAAGGATTCTGTTACTTCAGAATATTATTTAAACCCTTCTGCAATGTCTGTGTTTGACCAAGGAGCAAAAGTTATTTTCAAAAAGGTCATGGAAATAAGGCACAGAGCAACACAGATCACATAATAAAATAAACTATATATTTTGTAAAAATGTGGTTTGTTCAAGTAGACTCTCAATCAAATTGGGTTACAAGGCTATTTCCGTTTTAAAACAGACCTTGAGTGTATTCTATAAAGCATACACGGATCAGAAAAATGGACACATTCACATTTTGGATAGAAACAAGAATGCATTTGTAACTATATATGACTGTCATCACATCGTTCTCTGGCGTAGAAATGTCTGCAACAGTGTTGTAGAAAGGGACATTACATTTCTTACTGTACATACATGTCAGTTATCAGGTATTACTCCTGAATGCACAATAAAAAAAATTATAAGTTATGTTATAAAAACCTTATCATGTTTTATTTCACATGCATGACACATCCCCATAATGCATATCTATAAAGTAGACAATATAGTGTATGTAGATACAGACTCCTAGTTTTTATGTCTCATAATCTATACTATATTCTAGTACATATTCTATTTGCTATGAGCAATTTGACTTCTATCATTTATTGATTTATTGAACATCTTCTTGGTTTCATAAGAAAAACAAAAACACCATTAAAGAATTAAATGAACTCTTTCTTTTCTCAGTATAAACTACCATATTATTTTTAAAAGTTTGATGTTTTAAAAACTGGCCATTGTGTCTGACCCCAAACCAACCCATCATAAAGAAATACCTATGGTCCAAACATCCCACATTTACAGCATCTATTTTAAATTGTCACAACTTTTTAAAATGTAATTTCACTTAGTGAAAATGCTCAAATACTTGGTCAATTTGAATCAACAGTCTTCAACAGTCATTACAAAAGAACCTTCCCCCTTTGGAAAATGAGGGATATCAGTGTATTTCAAATTGAAAATAAATACTCCTATTTGCTAAACCTTTGCAATGCAGACTAAAGTGGTGAATTTGGGTCTTTTCATCATTGTAAATAGCAAAAGTGCAATGCCATTGTCTGTACATGACAGCTACTGTATGATGGGTCACAGCATGTGTAGTTTTATTGTGTGGAGCTGTAATGGAGTTAACCTTTTTTTCATTGGATTTATCTGAGAAGCTGCCATAGTAACGGG
This sequence comes from Umbra pygmaea, assembly GCA_016801145.1. NCBI lineage: Eukaryota > Metazoa > Chordata > Actinopteri > Esociformes > Umbridae > Umbra > Umbra pygmaea. The sequence goes on along the minus strand of JACXGM010010815.1, from coordinate 14,357 downwards.
CAGCTTCTCACTCTTGAGTTGCAGCCAACAAAACCATGCATATCCTATTCATTACCACTGGGGGCAGCAATCTAGCAGTCTGGGGCATTTCAAAATGTTGTTTGACTCCATGAAACAAGGATCTCAGATATGAAGACAAAGCTCACTTGTCTCCACGGCAACCCACAAAAGGGAGCACTGCAGCCTGAGGGAATTCAACACACTTCTGTTGGCCTGGTGATTGTGGTTACAATGGAGAGAAAAAAATCCCTCAGTGATTTGCTTTTGGCCAAGCTGTAAAAAAATGGTTTTCTTTGAACTCAGAACAAGAAGAAATGGCTGATATATGTAGAGCCTAGGAAATCAGGACCTCCCTACTGTGACTCTTTGAGGTCAAAGGTCACTAACAAGTTAGTTACTTAAGGTAACGTTTAAGGTCTGATAGACTATAGCATATGGATGGTTCGGTGTTCACTACAGCTTGGTGAGCTTCAGGGAATGTGCTGTCTGTACATATATAGATCGGTTTGGGTTTCAGTGATAATAATGTGTGCGTGGCCATGTCAGTGGGGTAGAAGAAGAAGACTAGGAGCTCTGGGAAGGAGATGTTGAGAGACGCTCAGAGATCCAGCTGGTGAGTTCCTTTAGCACAGATGCTGTCGTCTCTGGGAGTTCATGGTGCAGGGCATGGTAGGCTCCATCAAACACCTGAGGAGACAAAACACACACACACAATTAGCTCCTCCTCTCTAATTCTATTTATATCTGTTAGTCTCTCCCCTTTTCCCCTTTTTGTTAACTAAAGATGACTTGTGTCACGATATAGGAGGACTTTTATCTATCGTGGCAGGATATATATGTACTTATTATTATAATCTGTGTGTGTGTGGTTTATTTATGTTAACGTGTTATGTTTTAGCATGCCGACCCTTGGGAAACCAGGAGTGTGGTAGGCACTTGGTTACTCATTACGCATGAATGGTGTTCCGGGTAAATACCCACACATGCGCGTGGTGAGTAATCAAGATGCCTATTTATCCCAGTGTTCCAGAACGGTCACCGTGTGCTATTGTGAATTCGTCACTATCTCTTGTTTGATGTACAGGTCAGAGATATTTTTAGTAGGGCTGGGCGATATGGCCAAATATCACGATATAAGAAAGATATTATTTCAATACGATATGCTTGACGATATATTAAAACATATAAAGGACCTGCTGTGACTGCATTACATCAAAGTGTATTTTCTGCTGTATGAACAAATAAAAGCAATACATACAAAAAAAATGTATTGACCTTGTTATATTTATGTTTAGAAGTTTCAGGTATAACTGAATTACAGTACAAGCAATATGAAATACTCCTCATTTGTTGGATGTTTCTTTGTTTCAGAACAAAACCAGCTGTTATCGCGATATGTCGATATGGGATATTCTTCTCGATATTATTTTCCAAAATTCGATAACGATAAATATTGAATTATCACCCAGCCCTAATTTTTAGGTGTCTGGTGCAATGGAATTCTCACCTTGATCTTCTTGTCTGTGCTCAAGGCCTGGTCAAACATCATCTGGGATCCTCCGATGTCACACAACTTGTCCACGTCACCATGGAGAATCAGGAATGGCCACCTGATAGCAGGGATCTCTCTCTCAATCCGCTCGGTTGCTCCTAGAAGCTGCATGGCAAACGATACCCGCATCCCCCCGTGGTGGTTCAACTCATCACTGTCGTATTCTTCCACCTGCAGGGTAAAGGAAGAAATGGTTGACTGACCACTAATATTAACAAACAAGGTGCTTTGCTTTCTCCCTATTTACCCATGACGCAAAGACTAAGATACTGTGTAGCTTGAATACATTCACCGTACTGTTACTAATGCTCTCTATCTGAAGCCATACACTAATGCTTTGAATAATTAAATTTACATTTACATTCGAGTAATTTAGCAGACACTCTTATTCAGAGTGACTTACAGTATGTACAGAGACACCCCCCTGGAGCAACTTAGAGTAAAGTGCCTTGCACAAGGACGCAACAATATTTGGCACAGTCTGGAGTCAAACCTGCAACCTTCGACTACAAGTCAGTTTACAATAATGAATGAATGAGGAAGTACACCTTCCTTACCCACTACACCTTCCTTACACACTGTAGACATGCACCCAGGGGTGCTGCAACCACCCCTAAAAAAATTAGCTGGCCCCCTTACTGGCCCCCCCCCTCAAAAACAAAGTATTTTTATCTTTATTGATTTAATTTTTTACCTTTATTTTAATAACTAACAACTGTACTAATATTAGTATTAGTTTATGCACATCAGATAATTAGTAACATTAACTGTAAAAAATAACTATTTAAGTATGCGATTTCTTAACTCTCATATTGACATAGTTTTCAACTAGAATGTACTGTATACAGCCAATGTGTGGAGGCCTGGAGAAACCCTTCACAACCCTTCATGGAGAAAATTTGACTTTCTGGGCTGTATACATCTTTGAAAACTACAAACTCTCTTTGAATCACTCAGATATCTTTATCACAACTTGAAGTTAATTTTAACGTTGACATGAGTCAAAAAGTGATAAGGGAGAAAACTGCATTCAAAGATTCCATTCTGTTTCATTGTAATTATATTGTGAAGGAAACACCAACACACAGCTCAACTGTTTCAAACAGATTTTCCAACTTTTTATTTTTATTTAACTGCAGATATTGGTTGCATTCAATTAAACTACTAGAACACAGTATTATAGTGTATAATAATATATTTAAATAGATTGAAATATTGTCCAAAACATTTACATGTCATTGCGATTACTAATGGCAACAGTTAAAAAAGTTACAAAGTATTTTATAAACCTAAAGAGAGATGATAAAATAGGTTTTCAGTTTCAAGACTAATATATAGCTGATCATGTACGGTAACTAGCTGGCCAACTGTTTCTGTTTACACAGGAATTAAAATGGCATGTCACACCATAGACCTGGACCAAACACACACACTTTCCTGTAGTCGACTGTATAAATAGAGCAAGCTGCAGTAGGTGGATTGAATTCAATCCCATAAAAAATGTATAGCCTATAACTTTAATGTTCCATTAGGTTAGTAGTTCAGCAAGTTTGATACAGTTGTGTACTAGCTTACATGTTTTATCCCCTACAGCGCTCTTCATATCTATCCAGTGTGTAGTTGTCACTGTCAATTGATTAGTAATTGACCACTTGTGTAGTAATCAATTAATTTAGGTAAATCAGCTGTTGGCAAAGGTGACCATTTTTATTATAACTAAACTGTCAACAAGCTGCTATTTTGCTATCTAGTAAGGCAGTTATCGTTGCTTGACTGAATTTCAAGTTCAACTAGGAGGGCAAAGAACATGAAGATGTGAGGAGGCAGATTGCTGCTGTCTCAGTCAGAGCCTCTCGCATCCATTAAAGACAGATAGAAATGACAGGATATACATTGCTGCATCAAATCTAATCATAACTGACATTACTATAATTATGTTTTCATATTTTTATATTTTTGGATATCTTGCCACCCATAACTAATATGCACTGGGCAGCACCCTCTTTAATAAACAGGACTGTACTTTACTGTAGCGTATATGGAAAGGAAATCATTTTGTTCATAATCACGTTGTGAATGGAAATGTCAGTTTAACCTCTAGGTTACATTAATAACTTCTTAGCAAGTTCATTTTTAGTTTAACATGGCCTAACCAAAATGGCAGGCGATGTAAAGTAAGCTTTAGATTTAACATGGCTTGAAAATCTTGCTAGCTAACATGTCCAGAAACTGTTGAAATTAATTGTTTTCCAAATATAATCTTAGATTTTTTTATTATATATTACAGTGAAGTATAGGGTGCAAACTGTACAAAAATAATTGACATAAAGCACATTTTCAATATTTTTGGGCTTATACAGTAGCTGTCACATGTTAAGGGGACTCCTTACATGTCGTGGCAGTTTGTCTGTGTATATGTGTTCTGTGTATTTGGGGTACGTAGTATATTATTTAAACTGTCTATGTTTGTGTTTTGTTTTATGCGCCAACCTCTGGGCACTGGGGAAGTGGTAGGCGCTTGGTTACTTATTGTGCATGAATGGTGCACTGGGTACTCACGCTGGTGCGTAATGAGTCATCAAGATGCCTATTTAATCCCAGCATTCTGGAGGTTCGGTGCGCATTATTGTGAGTGACTACTCCTGTATTGGAGGAGAGGAGAAGCGGAAACGCTATTCCATCATGAGTCCTGTGCTGTTGTTCTTTCGTGAGTGTTCATGTTTGATTGAGCCTTCACCTCGTTATGTGTCGTACAATATGTAAACGTCATTGTTGAACCAGGCGTACGCTATATTTTACTGTTGCGTCATTGCCACGTTAGAGCACTTGTATGTATTATATAAACGTTGTGCAGTTCCGATGAACGATATAGATTAACAGAAGCAGCTCATGAGTTATTGTTTCCACCTTCACCTGTTCATTAAACATCAAGAACGCTCCTCCCTGCTCTGGTCTCCATTTCTCTCCTTACAACACTACAACATCTTGGTGTGACAATCAGGGTTCAAAATTAACTTTTTCATCCACCAGCCAAATGGCTAGTGAAGTTCAAATTTTACCAGCCACTCAATAGATTACTATTGTTTTTTTGGCTGGTGAGTGAAGCAAATCTACCAGCCACCTGCATATTTTGCCAGCATTTAGCTGATAAATGGTGCTAATTTTTAACCCTGGTGACAATAGCCGACAATGTGTGGTCGCGACACCCAACTGGTTCCTGCAGACCACCACACACATACACCAACAGCAAAATAGAATTCCTGAAATTCAGTTGTGGCTTTTGGTTTGGTGTGCCACCCAAAGATTTTCAGTGGCCCCATATGGCCACCCCTATGAAATATTTCTGGGGGGGTACCAGTGCATGCACCTGCCTTTGTTTTGGTTTGTCCGCACTTCCTCAACAGATCAGGTTTTAAACTAGGATGGGGGAGAGCCTGACAACCATTGTTGTCTGTGGCTTCCTTTCTGTAGGGTCAACGTGACAAATCCATTGACTTGGATCTGTGTCAAGCATCTTTTGTGGTGAAGCATAAAAAAACAAAACATTTTTCCTACGCAAAATCACACACACCTAAACTCCTATGGGTGCATCTTTTTGTTCATATACCAGTAATCATAATGTTCCTTGTGGCTAAATAAACTCTTTAAAGGCTGACGCAATTAGATCCACTGGTTGTTTTGTTGGGTGACTGTTGGTCGGACAAAATGTATTTAGTTGAGCAGTCAAAATAAATAAAAGAAAGCCATGCTGCACAATATGTTGGTTTGTTTTGCACCTTGTTTTCAGAAAATGTAGCGGTATGCTAGGAACTTGAAATATTTTTCAAGTTTGTACTATTGCCATTCACAGATGCAATGGATGTAAAAAACTGATGATTGCGTGAGGTTATAAAAATCTACTGGTAGAAACTCTGCAGCTGTGGAGGTGGGTCAAGAGAATTACTAGCCTGCAATTAGACAAATGTGCTTGTACAGTATACAGTATGCCTGCCTTTGTGCACAGGCCAAGTAGAGGACATCTAAATTGCTCAAGCAGAAGGCTAAATGAAAACTAAATTAAATTGAACCATTAAATTGGAATAGAGAGCGCATTCTGAAACAAGATATGTAGTGTGATTTTAACAAACACACACTTCCCTTGTTGTGTTAACATTTGAGATTATGGATGCCATCATGAAACTATTCAGATTTAAACAATTTGGCTAAATTGTGTAATAAAACATGCATGCTGTAGTTTTCAAAACAATTTTGCTAGATTGTGTAATGAAAAATGCATGCTGTAGTTTTCAAAACAATTTTGCTAGATTGTGTAATGAAAAATGCATGCTGTAGTTTTCAAAACAATTTGGCTAAATTGTGTAATAAAACATGCATGCTGTAGTTTTCAAAACAATTTTGCTAGATTGTGTAATGAAAAATGCATGCTGTAGTTTTCAAAACAATTTGGCTAGATTGTGTAATAAAACATTCATGCTGTAGTTTTCAAAACAGTTTGGTTAAATCATTTTTTTAAATAGTTTTTCTTAACATAGTTGTTTTTGTGTGTGTGGGGGGTTATTATTTTATAAAAAAAAGATAGAGAAGAAGCAGAGTTTAGGGAGACCGGTATGTAGAGGGAAACAGAGAGGAAGGGCACAGACAGTTGGCTGAGGCTGGGGTGGATGTGTGCTCTGAAGTCAGGAGTGTAGACTGTATGTTATTTTAAATTTTTTGGGTGATTTTAACCCATTTTTCTTCCCTTGGGCTTTTTCCAATTTTCCCACTGACCCTGCCTTGTTGGCAGCTCTGCAACTCCCTGGACAGATGCGGGATGGTGAAGGGCGCTCACATGGTTCCCCCAACCACTTGTCGCTGAGCCGGCCGATTCTTTCCACACTGCATTTTTACATTTACATTTTAGTCATTTAGCAGATGCTCTTTTCCAAAGTGACTTGACTGGAATTCAACTAATTTACTCATGGAAGAGGAGCACTGCTCCTCCATCACGAATGCCTTTAGTCAGTTCATGCGTGGGATGATTACACTTACCAAATATACTTCCCCGATTAAACTTACAGGCACCCGATCTGCACACAAGGAGTCCAAGGGTGACCTGGCAAGGTCTATCTATCGCAAATCCTGGGCAGCGCTATGCCAATTTGTGCTGCCTTATGCCGTAGTTTCTGGGCAAATTCAGAGAAGCCATATTCAAGCTCAAACCACTTACTCTCACGACATTGCTTGTACTGCAAGGCAGTGACTTAGCCCACAACGCCACACTGACCCCCAGACAATATGTATGTTTAAACAAAAAGGTCTGTAGGTGTTGGATAGAAATGTCTTGGATATCAATCTTGAGATATGAGGAAAAACCCATTTTATTAAAGAGTGTAAGATGTATAGTTATTAAAATCAACTCTATTTACCCAGATGTTTTTATAACCTACATATAACCTAAAGACTTGCTTCTTGTACTTACTCTACATGAGAATGCTAAAGTTCACACACGCAAGCACACACAGACATTCCACAGACTCACCGTCTTTTGGTCCCGTGAAATCCATTTTGACTTAATGGAACCCAGACACAGACTGGGAACAATGTGGTTGGCCATTTTAGCCAGGAACACCTTTAATAAAACCAAAGGGAACATCGCCATGATTTCATAGATATGTAGAACGCAAACACAACTTAAGTCAGCCATTTTAAAGCAGAGAAATAACATGGCATGGTGCTATAGACCTAGTGAGGGGCTAAATCAATGGATGGGCTACAATTGATAAAAATATAATTACTACAACAGACATCCCCATTTAAAAATATGAGGACAGGATGTAAAGCCTATTTCTATCGGTGAAACCAACCTTGAAGGGCGTGGCAGAGTCTGGGTTCATTCTAACCATCGGTGCAATCAGAGCCACGCCGGCAAAGTCACTTGGTCGTTCACATGCAGTCAGAATGGAGATGGCTCCACCCTGGAGAAAAAGAGGAGGGGACATCCTTTGTGATTTAAATCCAAGCAGGGGGAAAATATTTTGGAGTAACACAATGGTTTTCCTGAATCTATCAATTTGGCAAGGATAACAGGGGATTGCTATGGGGAGACAAATTTGTTTGAACAGTTTTTGTTTGCTCCGTCTTTGTCAGATGTTTGAATATTCATGACTGTTAAGGCCTCTGAAGAGATGTTGAGAAAAACATTTCCCACCAGAATGTAAAGTCACATTCTACAAACACAAATAATAATATCTTAAAAAACTGTATATCATTCAGTGTATCTATATAATCTATATTTGTATTTATCTTGCTAGTAACTCTTGAATAGAGCTCCCAAATAAGTTTTTGTTTGAGTAATTCATGAGTAAATGTGTTGTGTCCAATCATGTCCTGGGGTGTTTTCCGCCTGTATCATAGGACTGTATTGAACTACTGGTTTGAGATGGAATGCTCCCATCTTGTTCTGGGGTGTTTTGTGAAAGGTTCAGAGATAGAAGGCTATGGTGGGCCTCTGCTTACCGCACACAGAGAGGGTTTTAGATCTGAGGATGCCTGTCTAAGATGGCAAGGAAGACAGAGAGAGAGACCCTTGGTGTGGAGCAGCAAATTTGAGTGATCGGGGACAGAGTTTAACAGCGTTAAAGTGGTTCTTTAAGGACTTGATTAGACCAAGAGAGGCCTTCACCAGATACACACACATTGCACACACATACTCATATCCCTCTCACACTGAGGGGGCTAATACTTGTATTGTGTTGTATCTCTGAAGAATGTGTTTATTTAAGGTAGTAACACACTGACATTATGTAAAGGGCCTGTAGTGAGGAAGGGGCCAGACGTACAGAACTAGAATAGGAGATGGAAGGATGAGGACAGGACCATTTATCAGTGAGTAAAGAACAATAGCAAGGAACAGGTACATGGGTCTCTGTAGCACACTAATAAGGACAGCAGTTAATGTTCGACTGGACAGTAGGCATTGTGGGTAAGATTTCATTTTGATTAGAGATTAGAATTGGTCTTGGTTGAAGAGTGCATTATGTACAGTAATTCTGATTGTGGCGTATAGGAGAAGAGTGTAGAAGAGTGCACTAACATGTCACATCAGAGCTTCAGGAGGTATTCTCACATGACAGAAAATTCTCCTGGGACTACATTTGCATATCAGGTGACCCCACATGAGGTCCTGGCCACTATTTTGAGAACTGTTAGACTAGCTTGTATCTGTCTTAAAAAGCTATTGTAATAATCTAAAGCATTATATACACCGCGTTCCAAATTATTATGCAAATGATATTTTACATTGATTTTCCTAAATAGTCGATGCAAATTACAGTCAGTATAATTTTCAAGTCACCAACCATTAGGGTATAAGTTGAATTTATTGACCAATTGGGTGGTTTACCCAATGAAAACAGTATTTTAAAAAACTCAAAATGCACTGTTCCAAATTATAATGCACAACAGAGTTTCAAATAATTTTATAGGTTGTAAAGAACTGAAAATGTTCATTTGTTGAATTTGCATATTTACTGAAATCAAAAGCTATTTCAATCAAACACGTCTTAATAGGGCAAGTTACATGTTAACATAAGACCCCTTCTTTGATATCTCCTTCACAATTATTGGATCCATTGAATTTGTGAGTTTATTGAGAGTTTCTGCTTGAATTTCTTTGCAGGTTGTCAGAATAGCCTTCCAGAGCTGCTGTATTGATGCAAACTGCTTCCCACCCTCAGATCTTTTGCTTGAGGATGCTCCAAAGGTTCTAAATAGGGTTGAGGTCAGGGGAGGATGGGGCCACACCATGAGGTTCTCTCCTTTTATGCCCATAGCAGCCAATGGCACACACAAGTATTCTTTGCAGTATGAGATGGTGCATTGTCATGCATGAAGATGATTTTGCTACGGAAGGCATGGCTTTTTGTACCATGGAAGAAAGTGGTCAGTCAGAAACTCTATATACTTTGCCGAGGTCATATTCACACCTTTAGGAAATATTCACCCAAGCAGCTCTCTCCCCCCTTAAAGGGGCTTACCAGCTCTCTCCCCCCCTAAAGGGGCTAACCAGCTCTCTCCCCATGATTCTGGACCAAAACAGGTCTCCGCCACCTCCTTGCTGACTTTGCAGCCTTTTTGGGACATGGTGGCCATCCACCAACCATCCACTACTCCATCCATCTGGACTATCCAGGGTTGCATGGCACTCATCAGTAAACCAGACTGTTTGTAAATTAGTCTTCATGTATTTGTGGGCCCACTGCAACCGTTTCTGCCTGTGAGCATTGGTTAGGGGTGGCCGAATAGTAGATTTATGCACAACTGCAAGCCTCTGGAGGATCCTACACCTTGAGGTTCGTGGGACTCCAGCGGCACCAGCAGCTTCAAATACCTGTTTGCTGCTTTGTAATGATATTTTAGCAGCTGCTCTCTTAATCTGATGAAATTGTCTGGCAGTAACTTTCCTCATTATGCATTTATCTGCACAAACCCATCTGTGCTCTGAATCAGCCACAAATCTCTTCACAGTACAATGAACACACTTAAGTTTTCGTGAAATATCTTATGTTTTCATACCTTGTCCAAGGCATTGCACTATTTGACGCTTTTCCGCGGCAGAGAGATCCTACTTCTTTCCCATATTGCTTGAAACCTGTGGCCTGCTTAATAATGTGGAACATCCTTCTTAATTAGTTTTCCTTTAATTGGGCTCACCTGGCAAACTAATTATCACAGGTGTCTGAGATTGATTTCAGTGATCCAAAAGGCACGGAGACACAATACCATCCATGAGTTTGATTGAACAACAAAATATTTAATGTTTATGACACTAAATTCCAATTTGCTTAACAATTTGGAATGGGGTGTATATTGGAGGAGATCACATTCTTCAAGGATTTATTAGTGCTGTTGGAATCCACCCCTGGCACAGAAAACAAAGCTTCTGACATGAATGCTAAGCATAGCTTTATCATAGTACTTTGAGGGCTGGTTTCCTACACAGATTGAGCCTATTCCGGGACTAAAAATGACTTTAAATGGAGCGTCGCTTTCAGCATACCCTCATCTGTGTCCAAACAACCCACATACCAGTGAACTGCCAAGCATGACCTAACTTCTTAGGATTCACCATTCAAATAACTTCCCATTTAAATGTCCTGTTTATGTTTAGGCATTTTAAACATTTACTCTACTAAAATTGTCTATGTTCCTGTTTAAGTGAAGCAAAGTCTCATTTAAAGTGCAGATCATCTCAGGGGAAGCATGCCTAACTGTACAAGGCTTGTGGAGCATGATGTAATTTAGTGGATGTTGTCACACCAACAGGTAGGGTCCATTGTTGGTAGGCTATACAACAGAACATATCAAACAGCACAGCACGACAACAGAGACAGGACAGAACAGCAGGGAAAGGAAATGAAGCCTTCAGTGCTAAATATGGTAGATCCTTTGCAAGGCTTGGTTTGGCCTTTTGCTGTTGCCAAATGTTCAAAGGACACAGGCTCCCATTGAGTGTGTAGAACAAATGAAGGCATGGATGCACAAGCTGTGATGTCATAACCTCTGTGGCCTTCTGAGGCCCACTGCCTGTAGGGGTGATGAAACCGTACACAGTACGCCGTTAAAACGTGGAATATTTACACTTTGAGAGAGAACAAAAAACTATAGGACTGTCTTAATTTGCACAATCTATACCATTGCATTTGAATTTACACTGGCATGTTCTGAGACAAATGTTATGCAGGAATGTCGAGAGAGTACTCAAGTATTATGCATGCGCACACTACAGAAACTCAGCCATTACAATGATAAGTAAGGTGCTGGAAGTAATTTATATTCCCATATGATGTAGCTAGTCAGTGTACTTTTTGTTAACACACAGTACAGCTCCTTCTAGTGTGAGCGATTTTAGTGATGATGAGATGCATGATATTTTTTTTGTGAGTGATATATTCTCCCGCATTTTTTCCTCGCCTCCAAAGTGGTCCAAGTTTTCATACTAACCCTGCCTTCTCGGCAGCTCCCCAACTCCCTGGAGAGATGCGGGATTGTGAAGGAATCTCACATGGTTCACCCAACCACATTTTTCCGGACCGGACAATTATTTATCACGCTGCTAATCCAACATGGAAGCCTTTATTCAGAACATGTGTCAGATGATTACACTCACCAACTATACTTCCAAACTGACAGGCACAAGGGTATAGGAGCAAGTTTGATATTGGGGGGACACTTAATACATCTTTATGAAATTGTTCTTATGATTGGGGGGACCATATTACCTGCCTATGATATTACCTGCCTTCGATAGGCGCTTGATTTGCAAACAAGGAGTTGCTGGAGAGCAATGTGGTAATGTAGATGATCTGACTTATCTATCCCAAAGACTCCCTGTCTCTATTGACATCTCCATCACCAGGTGATACAGGCAAATTGGGCACCTGCTTAAGGCCAAGTGACCTTGCCCCTAAAATCCAGAAATCCAAGCCTGCCACACAGGCCCTCCTGAGATGCATGCTTTTGATTCTTCTTGCACTGTTCACCCAACACGGAAGCCTTTAGTCGGATCATGCACGGGATGATTACGTTCACCAACTATACTTCTGATATTGAATTCACAGGCGATCTGAACACAAGGAGTTGCTGTGGAGATTAACGTGGTAGGATAGACTTATCTGACATATCTAACCCAAATCCCAGGCAGCGCTATGCCAATTTTGCGCTTCCTCGTGCATTTTTTTTAAAATTATTTAACCAGGTAAGTTGACTAAGAACAATTTCTTATTTACAGCAACGACCTGGGAGCAATTAGGGTAAAGTGTCTTGCCCAAGGACACAACGACAATTGGCTCAGTCGGGAATCGAACTGGCAACCTTCTGACTACAAGTCTGACTCCCTACCCACTGAGCCATCTGCGCCCCAAAGCTGTACACTCACTACTTTACATTATAGCAAAGTGTAATTTCTTCAGTGTTGTCACATGAAAAGTTATAATCAGATATTTACAAAAAATGTATATCCCCAGTACATTCTCTTGGGAGGTAGAAAGGACAGCAAAAGAGATCCAGGTATTCTGCATTTGGTGAGCAGTTCGGTTACTGTGTTTACATCACAACACAAATAGTTCATGCAAAGGCCACCTCCTCTGCTCTTACTGGAGAGAGACTTGATTCGGTCAGTACAAAGTGTTATGACTGGAGGGTTGTATGGATTCATTTTGACTGCTGGGCTATGCCATGCCTCAGAAAACCAAAGGATATCAAAGTGTTTGATATCCCATTGGAAGGCTATCCTTGCTCTGAGCTCATCAATTTTGTTGTCCAGTGATTGTAGGTTTGTGGGTAATATGCTTGGTAGTGGGGGCATATTAGGCCTGGAACTCAGGTTCACCAGGTCCTTAACATTTACGCTGATGCCGAACCTGTCCATTCCGTCTCAGCAGGAGAGGTAGACTGTTGCTCACGTATTCATGGCAGAGGTAGATCCATTATTCTTCTCTGGGCTTTCAGATGGGTCAGCAGGATGGATTTAGTGACCACAGAGAGTCAGTACACCCGTTTAACGTTTCATCCAAAAGATAGGATCCAATGCAGGACAGATGTGCCGTCACTGCCCTGAGACATTGGGAATGATCTTTAGACCAAAGAGAGGAGTGCCCCATACTTGCCCTTCAACTCCACTTCCAGCAGCATTGGTCTCCATCCATGGACTGACCAGGCCCAACCCTGCTCTAGAGGCAAATAGCAGTGTAATATAGGACGCACACAGAGCACTTGATGAGGCGACCTTCTTGGGCACTATCTTGATGCTTTGCAGGACTGGTCATACACCAAATTAAAACCATCTTCCCAGACACTGTAGACCATCTACAATTTGCATATCACCCAAACATGTCACCCAATGATGCCATAGCAACTACCCTTCACGCTGCACTATCCCACCTGTAGAAAAATAACTGTATGAGATTACTGCATTAATGCACAGCTCTAACACTAGTGACACAACAGTGGTGGGCATGATTGCCAATGATGATGAGACTGCCTACAGGGAAGAGGTTGATGATCTTGCAACAGGTTGCCATGCCAACAACCTCACCTGAATGTCAGCTAAATCAAATAGCTGATCATAGACTACAGGAAGCGTAGACTAGAGGATGCCCCCATCTTCATCAATGGGCTGAGGTAGAATAGGTAGAGAACTTCAAGTTCCTCACGGTTCACATCAACAAAGAACTCACTTGGTCCACACACACAGACAAAATTGTGAAGAAAGCCTGCCAGTGCTACTTCCCACTAAAGAGGCTGAGACATTTTGAAATAATTACAACACAGGGAACAAACACACACCCATACAAGATCTCTACTTCTCACTATGCCAAAGGAAAGCCAAGTAAACTTCAAAAGTTCAACCAATTGCCACATGGTAAGATCCCTGTGAAGATACTGTACTAGTACCCTGCTGCTCTGCCGCTCACTCTAATGTCCCTGTGTTTATATGAATTATTTTTCAATGCTACTAATCCAGTTCGTTTATTACCCTGCGTCATTAATATATACTGCTCAAGTTTTGTATTGTTGTATTGTGCTTCTCGTGTATTACTATTCGACTATAATGGTTTGCATAAGTCTGCAGTGAAGGAGATTGTAACCAAGAATTTCACTCTAAAGAACCACATGTTAGCAAAACTGACAATTTAAATTATTCTGAGTCAGATTCTGATATAGGCCTGAACATTTGGTCTAGGAGGAGAGTACAGAGGTTACAGTACCATATAGGTCTAAATGTTTGGTCTAGGAGGAGAGTACAGAGGTTACAGTACCATATAGG
>JACXGM010010814.1:0-18347 GCA_016801145.1 Umbra pygmaea | reverse complement strand
CACTACACCTCTCCGTACTGAGAAATCCTGACAAATGTCGTTCCCCTAATTGGGCATTTAGCTCCATCTCGGGATGTACATGAACCAGTCATCCTTGACCTAAGAGGAAATGAGCCAATGATATCCAGCCAAAAACACAACCAGACTTTCCCTGACATACTATTGCTCCAATATTTTACCAAATAAAAGAAATGTTGTTAAATACTCTGGGTATCACATAACTCTTTCTACATTGGATAAATTCCCCGACCATTCTGTTTAAATCTGATTATATTGGTCAACTTTTTTGTAGACAACAGATGAAACTAAGGGTGAAATGCTTAGAAATACCAGACCATCTTCAGTTGTCTAGCAGAGGGCCGCATGTTTTCCTAAACAAATTAAGTGTACTTGGCAGCATCCATTTCCACTTCATCCTGACCAATTGCCTAGTCCCAGCTGAAGAGAAACACCTCAACAACATAATGTTGTCACCACCATGCTTCACAGTAGGTCTGGTGTGTTTTGGGTGGCGTGCCACCCAAACTTAGAATCTTCCAAGTTTTTTTTTGCAACACGCAAACAAGACTCCTTGGGGCCCTTTTTCAAAAGAGGCTTTTCTTGCCACCCTGCTACTACACAATGCCAACTTTGTTTAAAGCTTGTAAGATTGTTGTCACATGCACAGACTGACCAATCTCAGCCATAAGGTCTTTTAAGTCCTTCAAAGTTGCCACTGGCCTCTTGGTAGCTTCTCTGATCAATGTCCCCTGGCTCAGTTATCCAGTTTGGAGGGGCGGCCCGATTTTTCATATTTACACCAGGGAAACTTTAAATTTACAAATCACCATGTGTCTCCTTGGTTAAATAAAGTAAAAAGAATACATAAAAAATGCAGTCTCTGAAGTTTAGTAACAAATTTGTTTATCAAGCGTTCAACAAAGTGTAGCTAGTAGCTGGTTGGGTTGGTTACCAAACTCTGTAATTTTACCTGTACCGACTGAATGATGTCGGTATTACCAAGTATTTGATAATTTAAAATCATTCAGTGCCAAATTTTGGTATGTGTGAGAGCATCTCTCGCGAGATTACCTCACCTCTTCAGCTTGTCAATTGTTGACACAAACAGTCAAGTGTGATGGCAAGCCTTAAGCTGAAACATGTAAGGTGTTTGACAAATTGACAGCAAAGATGCCTGCAGCAGCCGCAGCTACCGTTAGTGTTGGTATCAATGGTAGCTCCGAAGACGTTGAGCTTTTAATTTAATACCTAGTTGGATAAATGTTGTTGTAGATAGGTGGGCTTTTTCGTTACTTTATAGCATCATTAGCATATAGCATTTTACTAGCATATTTTTCACACAGCATAGGACATGTCGATGACTCGTGATTTAACGTTCATAATCATAACAGTATTTGGCTGTGTATCAGCAAGCATAAATGTAATCAATTTAAGCAATAAGCTTTTAACTTATAAACATATGCATATTTTGTATATTCAAATCTATCTTACCACCAGCTCTGATAGGCTGGTCTCTGCCTGACTCACTCACTGCATATTTTAGGGACATCAAGCATTGGATGTCCCTGAATGTCCTTAAATTAAATGACAAGTAAACTGAGATAATAGTGATTGGCTCTACTGCCTTAGACAAAAGGATGGACCAGTCCTTTGATATTGAAGGAATTCACTATATGCCTTCATCATCGATTCGTAACCTTGGTGTCTTATTCGATTCAACTCTATCTTTTGGCTCTCATATCTCTTCTCTTGTTAAAAACTATTTTTTCCATCTTTGTCTACGATCTTCTCTCACTTTAGCAGATGCTGAAACTTTAATTCATGCATTAATCACATCACGCCTGGACTATTGCAATGCCTTATTTCTTGGTCTTCCCAAAAAACACATTGCAAGACTACAGTATGTTCAAACCTCTGCAGCAAGAGTGCTCACCTCCACTAGGTGTTCTGCTCATGTTACTCCTTTACTTCATGACCTTCACTGGCTACCTGTGGCATCACACATCCACTTTAAGGTATCGCTTCTAACATTTAAAGCAATAAATGGTCTTGCTTCTCAATATCTGTCTGACTTACTCCACCCTTACCACCCTGCTTGGTCCCTTAGATCAGCTGAACTTGGTTTATTGTCCATCCCTCGTTTCCGGTTGTCCACTGTAGGTGGAAGGTCATTTAGTATTAATGCTCCTCAATTATGGAACTCACTACCTCTCACACTACGTAATACCTCATCCATGGCTATATTCAAGACCCAGTTAAAGACATATCTATTTAACATGCATTTTGTATAATGTGTATCCATGTGACTGTAATGTGTGTCTAAATGTATTGTAATGTACAATGTAAAGCGACTTTGTGTAAAGGCGCTACATAAATAAAACATCTTCTTCATGTGCTGCCACCTTTAGCCATATCTCTTTAGTTTTTTTGGTACCGTTGGGTACCACATTCCAGGTACCGGTATTGGTACTGGTATCGGTTGAAATGTGAACGGTACCCAACCCTAGTAGCTGCCATGTATATATTTTTGTCATGGTGAGTGTAGTAAGATTGATTTATTGTAAAAGAAAAACGGTAAATACTGCAGAGAATCCCAGATATACAAAATATCCCAGATCTACAAAATATCCCAGATATACAAAATATCCCAGATATACAAAATATCCCAGATATACAAATTATCCCAGATATACAAATTATCCCAGATATACAAAATATCCCAGATATACAAAATATTCCAATATAGGGTGCGTGAAGGGGATAGCGTGTAGTGTTTGTGGTACCTGGTTCCTTCCTAACTCTCCACGTCACTTAGCCTAGTCTGTTGTTCTAGAGGTGTACCTCCAGCTGGGACCAGCACTGCAGACTGACGCCACTGCTAAATTATAGATACCTGTTATATCACATCTCATGTGCACACTCCAGCCCCTCATTTACAGCTCAGTTTGCCTCTAAGCTGTCACACACCTTGACCTCTCCCCTCTATACACAACACTACCATCCCTCCCTCCCTTTTGCAGCCATCCCTCACTCCCTTCAAAGCTCGTTTCATGTTCTGAAGGCTCCTGCAGGAACAACTGTGTCATTAAATCACTTTTAAAAAATCACTCCAAGTCCCCAGACTGAGTTTTGCAAAACGACCTTTAAGTGCTCTGCGCCATTGGCTAGGAACTCACTACAGGGTCACTGGAATCTTGTTGAACTGGTATCGCTTAATAATTTTAAGCCCTTGATGAAAACCCTTGAAGCAAACTCTCTAACCTGTAATTGTTCTTAATATGATGTTGACCTTTTATTATGTTTAATAAGGTGAAAATGTAGGGATCTTAAGATGTTTTGTCCTGTCTGTGGTGACTTGCTGCTGCCTGGCTTGGCCCAGAGGACGCTCTTGAAAACCAGATTCTTTATCTCAATTCATTTTTTCCTGGCTTAATAAAGGTTAATAAATAAATAAATGATACAAAGTAAAAGGGAGGCATCATAGAAACAACAGGAGGAGAGCGAGAGTCGATGTTGTCCTACCTTGGGAGAGAAGTAAAAGAGACAGAGTGATTGTATGGTCTCAGAAAGATTAGTCAGTCAGCTGTCTGTCGTGGTGCCCTACATGACGCAAGGGCTAGAAAGGCCACACAAGATACTTTGAGAACCCTCCCACCCCGCTCCCCCACTGGTCCACACAGGGTCCACTAGCAGGTGGACAGTACAATTAAACCAACAATCTCTGCCACAGAGACTCAGAAACTCAAATAGCCTAACATAATCAAGCTGCCTCCAAACTGTTAACAAAACAGTTTCTATGACAGATGCATATAATATCTAGATGGAAATGTTAACCTGAAATCAAACATTAACCATGTACTGTTTTGCACATTTATTATTTTAGGGAGATGTTGTGTTTTCTGTACCCATATGCTGCCTACCATAGCAACACCTTTACACCAAGTAGAATTCTGGTTGTGTAAATTTGTTTAGCCACCATAAGTAAATCTGATTCCAAAAGACACAGGTAGAAGACAGAATTATACACAGAGACTGCTAGAAAACACAATGTAATATAGTGAGACAGGTAGAAGACAGAATGATATAGAGAGACAGCTAGAAAACAGAATGTTATGTAGAGAGAGACAGGAAGAAGACAGAATGATATAGAAAGACAGCTAGAAAACAGAATGTTATAGAGAGAGACAGGTAGAAGACAGAACGATACAGAGAGACAGCTAGAAAACAGAATGTTATAGAGAAAGACAGGTAGAAAACAGAACGATACAGAGAGACAGCTAGAAAACAGAATGTCATAGAGAGAGACAGGAAGAAGACAGAATGATATAGAAATACAGCTAGAAAACAGAATGTTATAGAGAGAGACAGGTAGAAGACAGAATGATATAGAGAGAGACAGGTAGAAGACAGAATGTTATAGAGAGAGACAGGAAGAAGACAGAATGATACGTAGAGAAACAGGTACAAGATATAATGATATACTGTAGTGAGACAGGTAGAACGTATAATGATACAGAGAGACAGGTAGAAGACAGAACAATACAGAGATATAGGTAGATAACAGAATGATATAGAGAGAGACAGGTAGAAGACAGAATGATATACAGAGAGACAGGAAGAAGACAGAATGATATAGAGAGAGACAGGTAGAAGACAGAATGATATACAGAGAGACAGGAAGAAGACAGAATGATATAGAGAGAGACAGGTAGAAGACAGAATTATATACAGAGAGACAGGAAGAAGACAGAATGATATAGAGAGAGACAGGTAGAAGACAGAATGATATACAGAGAGACAGGAAGAAGACAGAATGATACATAGAGAGACAGGTAGAAGACAGAATGATAAATAGATAGACAGGTAGAAGACAGAATGATACATGGAATGATACATAGTGACAGGTAGATGACATAATGATACATAGAGAGAGAATGATACATAGTGACAGGTAGATGACAGAACGATATACCGTAGTGCAGGGTTCCCCAAACCCTTCCATGGAGGGCCTAGTGTATGCAGCTTTTCACTTTCACCTTGTACAAGGCTGATGAAGTAGCTCACTAATTGGTTAGGAACTCCCCTCACCTAGCAGTCTAGGTCCTAATTTGGCTCTAATTTAAGGGTAAGACCAAAAACCAGCATACAGTAGGCACTCTATGGAAGGGTTAGGAGACCCCTGCGTAGTGAGACAGGTAGAAGACAGAATGATTTAGAGAGAGACAGGTAGAAGACAGAATCATTTAGAGAGACAGGTAGAAGACAGAATGATATATAGAGTGACAGGTAGAATACACGATATATAGAGAGACAGGCAGAAGACAGAATGATAAAGAGAGACACAGGAAAAAGACAATGATATAGAGAAATTAGTATATTGTATTATTAATGTTTGTTTGCTATGCTTATTTTCCACTTGCTTTGGCAATGTAAACAACTGTTTTCCATGCCAATAAAGCCCTTTACATTTAAATTGAATTGAGCGGTCACCAACTCCACTAAAGTAAAGACATACTCAACCCCTGTAATTACAGGGTGATCTTCATGAACAGCAACCTCTGAAAAATCCTTAGCAGCATCTTCAACAGCAGACTGAGTGAAAACAAGATCCTGAGCAAATGTCAAACTGGCTTCTTACTTAAATACTCTAGTTCAAGCCACGAGCACAGTACACCTGGCACACCCTAACTGTTAGGCAAACGAAACAAAGTCCATTGCTATATTGAATGAGCTACACCCTACATCCGCCTGAGAGGTTCTTCCAGTTCATCAGAAAAACATTGACATCCCAAACAGGGTTTGGCTTTAAATGTTGAATGTATACAGTAGGACGCATGCTCGTGGAGGTCTGGAATTCACTTACACTAAAGTCACATTTTTGAACCTCTGCGTGCACAATTATACCAAAGTATCCTCACATGCACATTTGACACTTTAGAGAATTAGCAACACTTGTATTCAGAGCGGTAACACAGCTAGTTAAAAATATAAATGCAACAATTTTTAAAGGCCACTCTAAAATGTGCAGTTTCATCACAGAGCACAATGCCACAGATGTCGCAAGTTTTGAGAAAGCGAAACTGACAACTCCCATGCAATGAATTAAAGCCACAACAGGGGGATTCAGCGCCATGGCCACGTCCGCAGCCTAAAGAATCGCAAACCATTAATTTAAGAGTGGCTTTTTATTGTGGCCAGCCTAAGGCACACCTGTGCAATAATCATGCTGTCTAATCAGCATCCTGATATGCCACACCTGTGAGGTGGATGGATTACCTCAGCAAAGGAGAAGTGCTCACTAACAGCATATTAGACAGATTTGTGAACAATATTTGAGAAAATAGTCCTTTTGTGTACATAGAAAACGTTTACATATTTGAGTTCAGCACATGATATATGGGGGCAAAAACAAAAATGTATATTTTGTTCAGTGTAATTATTTAAATAATTACAATAATTCTTCTCTTCATAAGTACTCTTGCCATTCCAATTTCAAATTTTTACACATTGTTCAACACTGTCCATACAGAAAGTATTGTTACCCCTCTATTTTATTCAATAATGCACCATTAGGCCCCCCAAAAATGTTGAATTAAAAGATATGTTGTCATACACCAATGCATTTCTATGGTTTGCAGTGGAACAAAACAAAAAAGCTGTTAAAATTACTGAATTCTTGATTATTCTATAAAGACATTCTAAAATGGCCTGGACAATATTATTGATAGCCTTTAGAAGTTGTTTGAAATAATTGTATTGATACCTCAATCAGACCATTCCCTTTTAGTTAGTGTCATGTGTCTTCATTTGCATTATCATTCGTTCAGCCAGTTAATTGAGAAAAGTTCTCAATTTGCTGCTCTGTGACACTGTGTGTTTCACACTGAACATGGAACAGAGACAGAAAACCAGAGGGATGTTAATAGTTTAGAAGGAATGCATTAGCCAAGCGCGGCTACCTTAAAGGCCACACGACCATCTCTAAAGACCTTGATGTTCCTGTCTGCCTTGTTGCCAATATTATTAAGACGTTAAACCCATGGGACTGTAGCCAACATCCGTAGATGTGGGTACAAAAGTAAAATTGACCGAAGAATGAAAATTAGGATTGTTCAAAGGGTGGGGAATTAACCAAGGAAAACTTCAGATCCAAGATGTTGAAGTTTAAGGTGCAACAGTTTCAAGTCAGAAAGACTATCAATGACTTTTGGAGTGAAACATACAGCCCAGTGTCTAAAAGATGTTCCTCAGTTGCAGGTCAACGGTCCTCCAGCAGGATAATTACCAAAAACATACCTTAAAATGCACCCATGAGTGGATGAGAAGAAAACATTGAACTGTTACAAGGTGGCCTTCTATGAGTCCTAATCTAAATCTCATCAAACATCTGTCGAAGGAGCTAAAACGGGCAGTTAGGAAAAGGCACCAATCAAACCTGAGAACTGGAGTGGTTTGATCAAGAAGAGTGGGCCAAACTACCAGGTAAGAAGTGTAGAAATCTTATTTAGTGCTGCACACAGCGCTTGATTGAAGTTATTGTCTCCAAAGGCAGTACAAAAAGTGTTAGGTTAACGAACCCAATATTTTTAAGTGCCATTTTCAGTTGTTTTCACTATTCATAGTAATAAGTTATGCTATAAATCAAAAGCAAAGTTTCTGTTCAATTGAATGTGAAAAAAAATGGTGGATACTAAAATCTACTTAGTTCAGAGAAATGTTTTTGTTATTTTTATTGAAGAGTACCATACTTTCAGCAACGTCTGTACAGTAGCTGCTAATATAAAATGAGAAATGCATCCTTTTGAAAAATAATGTGTAATTTTGTAGTTCTTTCTTCGCTTTTGTTATGAATAATTCTCATTAAATCATTCTTGTTTTTCATTAGCTTTGTTAACCTAAACAAATGTTTCCCCTTCTACAAATTAAGCCCTTTAGAATGAGAGAAAGAAACGAAAGCAACTGTACCAAGCTCATCCACTGATGAAAGGAAAAATACTAAATAAAACAACGAGAAGGGCGGTTGTACAATAAAAGACTATTTTGCATATTTGCGACTACCCATGGTCCTTTAAATTCACTTCTAATACATAATTAAATCGGCTCCCTACTGGGCCATAGATGGAAACTATTATCGGCAATGTACTATTTCTGTGGGTGCGGAGTTGTAACGCTACATTGTCACGAGCATTTTGAATGGTGATTAGCGTTCCCACGATACGTCTCAGATACACCAGTCTTTATCCAAACAAAATCACACAGCACAACCAAAACCTTTCAGATTGAAGGACACAATGGCATGTGGGGAACCATATTATTGTATGCATGAACAAAGGAGTAAAGAACATACACACACACAATTACAATGAGCTACTTTGCCCAGTTAAGATGCACTGACCAATGAGGCCCTTCGTAGCCTTCGGCTCATAGGCTTGTCAAAGGGAGGGCTGTTCATAGCAAACTTTTCCAGGTATCCCTCTGGGAGTCTGATGTCAGCCGGCAGAGACAGGCGCTTGTTTATGTCCTGGAGAGAGAGACAGAACGAGAGACAGAGATACAAATTGAGAAAGAGAAAATGACAAAGACAGAGAGAGATCGATAGAGATAGAATCAAAAACAGATGTTGTTCAAAGGTCCTACATCAATGAATTGACTGAAATTAAATTTTTGTTTTGATAAATCACAAACGGTCCAAAATATGAACCACATATCCCAACATTCTGCATCGCTTCTATAGCCAGCTTCAGGCAGGGTGCCAATCATCCCTGGTTTCCATGGTAGCACTGCCTGGCCCAGAACCAACACCCCCAAAGGATATGTCCCCTATATACACTATAGAGTGTGAGTATGTGTTTATCCCAGCATGTAGCCATTTGTAGATTATCTGTAATCATTTTGTTGCACAACGATAAAGGCAGATGGATTTAATGTCGATCATTAGGTGAAATGCATGTTAATTACGTCACATCTTATATATATATATATATATATATATATATATATATATATATGTGTTTGAAATATTGTGAAATGTGTATTATATGTATGTGAAATGTGCATGTTATATATGTGATATGTCTTTATTTGTTTTATTTTTTTATTTAACATTTATTTCACCAGGTAAGTTGACTAAGAAAAATGTCTAATTTACAGCATCAACCTGGGAGCAATTAGGGTAAAGTGTCTTGCCCAAGGACACAACGACATTTGGCTGAGTCGGGAATCGAACTGGCAACCTTCTGACTACAAGTCTGACTCCCTACCCATCTGCACCCCATCTGCGTCTGTCGTATATATGTGACGTGTGCATTATATATGTGACATGTGTGTGTTATATATGTAACTTGTGTGTTATATATGTGACGAGTGTGTGTTATATATGTAACTTGTGTGTTATATATGTGACGTGTGTGTGTTATATATGTAACTTGTGTGTTATATATGTGACGTGTGTGTGATATATATGTAACTTGTGTGTTATATATGTGACGTGTGTGCTATATGTGATTGGTGTGTGTGTTATATATGTAACTTGTGTGTTATATATGTGACGAGTGTGCATTATATATGTGACATGTGTGTGTTATATATGTGACGAGTGTGCTATATGTGATTGGTGTGTGTGTTACAGTGGTGCTCGAACGTTTGTGAACCCTTTAGAATGTTCTATATTTCTGCATAAATATGACATTAAACATCATTAGATTTTCAAGTCCTAAAAAAAAGAGAACGCAATTAAACAAATGCGACAAAAATATTGTACTTGGTCATTTATTCATTGAGGAAAATGACCCGTTATTACATACCTGTGAGTGGCTAAAGTATGTGAACCTTTCCTTTTTGTATCTGGTGTGACCCCCTTGTGCAGCAATAACTGCAAATAAATGTTTCCGGTTACTTTGATCAGTCCTGCACATCGGCTTGGAGGAATTTTAGCTCATTTCTCCATTCAGAACAGCTTAAACTCTGGGAGGTTGGTAGGTTTCCTCACATGTACGGCTGGCTTCAGGTCATTCCACAACATTTTAATCGAATTAAGGTCAGGACTTTGACTTGGCCATTCCAAAACATTTTCTTTATTAATCTTTAACAAATCTTTGGTTGAACGACTTGTGTGCTTAGGGTCGTTGTCTTGCGGCATGACCCACCTTCTCTTGAGATTCTTTTCAATCGACACTTTTCATACCACCACCATGTTTCACAGAGGGAATAATGTTCTTATGCTGGATTGAGGTATTTTCCTTTCACCAAATATAGCACATCTCAGTTAAGACAAAAAGTTATATTTTGGGCTCATCCATTCACAGCGTATTTTTTTCCAATGGCCTTCTGCCTTGTTGACGTAATCTTGAGCATACTGCAGATGGGCAGCAATGTTCTTTTTGGAGAGGAGTGGCTTTCTCCTTATTACCCTGCCATGCACACCATTGTTGATCAGTGTTCTCCAGATGGTGGAACATTGACATTAGCCAATGTGAGAGAGGCCTATATTAGTTGCTTAAAAGTTACCCTGGGTTCCTTTGTGTCCTTGTAGACAATGGCACGTCTTGCTCTGGGAGTGATCTTTGTTGGTAGACCACTCCTGGGGAGGGCACCAATGGTCCTCAATGTCCTCCATTTGAACCCAATCTGTTTGACTGTGGCTTGGTAAGAGTCCAAACTCTTTAGAGATGGTTTTGTAACCTTTCCCGCCTGTTGAGCATCAACAACTATTTTTCAAAGATCCTGAGAAATCTCCTTTGTTGGTGCCATGGTACACTTCCACAAATGTGTAACAAGCAGACTGATAGATCCCTGTTCTTTAAATAAAACACCTGTTCTTTAAATAAAACAGGGTGCCCACTCTGACTCTAATTCAAATAAATTACCAAGAATAATAGTTTTGTCTCATTTCTTCAATTGGGTTCTCTATCTCCTTTAAAGTCTAATGTTGTTTTAGGTCATATAGACAATTCTAAAGGGTTCACTAACTTTTAAGCATCACTGGACATATGACACTGTGTAATATGTGATATGTATCTAATTTATATAACATGTGTGTTATATATGGGACATGTGTGTTATATATGGGACATGTGTGTTATATACGGGAAGTGTGTGTTATATACGGGAAGTGTGTGTTATATACGGGAAGTGTGTGTTATATACGGGAAGTGTGTGTTATATATAGAAAGTGTGTGTTATA
This sequence comes from Umbra pygmaea, assembly GCA_016801145.1. Lineage (NCBI taxonomy): Eukaryota > Metazoa > Chordata > Actinopteri > Esociformes > Umbridae > Umbra > Umbra pygmaea. The sequence continues at coordinate 7,165 of JACXGM010010814.1, read as the reverse complement.
TACGGGAAGTGTGTGATATATATGGGACGTGTGCGTTATAGATGGGACATGTGTGTGTTATATGGGACGTGTGTGTACGTATGTGACGTGTGTTTTATGTGTGACGTGTGTTATATACAGTATATGTGTTATATATGTGACGTGTGTGTTATGTGTGACGTGTGTTGTTGTGTGACATGTTTGTGTTATATGTGTAACATGTGTGCATTATATATGCAAGATTTGTGCATTAGATGTGTGATGGGTGTGTTGTGTTACGTGTGTTATGTATGTGATTTGTGTTATATGATGTGTGTGTTATATATGTGACATGTGTTTTATGTGATGTGTGTGTAAGTTTGTTATGTGATATGTGTGTTAAAGTATGTGACATGAGTTTATTATATGTGTGATGTCTGTGTTATATGTATGACACGTGTGTATGTGACGTGTGTGCCTTATATATATATGAGGTTTGTGCCATATATATGTGTGTGTTAGATGTGCGACGTGTGTTATGTGATGTGTGCGTTATATATGTGACACGTGTGTATGTTATGTGTGACATGTTGGCACATTCCAATAGCAAGAAAACAACAGAGAGAAAAAAACATGACCTATTCCCCCTTGGGACTCTAACAAATCTTTGCAAATGTAAACACACACACACACACACAGGCACACACACACACACACACACACACACGCACACACACAGGCACACACACAGGCACACACACACACAGGCACACACACACACAAGGGCACACACACACAAGGGCACACATGCACACAAATGACACATTCTCTCATGCATGCAGTCTGTGATGAAAGTGACGTTGTTGACATCACAGACATTATATAATAAGGGGATAATCACCCTAACATGACAAAACGGTAGACAGGTTCACATGTACTTCATAAGCCTCCATCTACGCCTGATGTAATACTTCTTAGCTCCTTCAACCATTACATTTACTCATCATCAAACCTACTAAAGTGCACTTGATAAACAGACAATCACACACAAACACAAACACACAGACACTAACTGGCGTGTTCAGATGCCTGTACTCTTTAATTTACTTAGACACACGTGTGCACGCATGCACAGACACACAAACACACGCATACTCTATTCAAAATCTCATTCAGACACATCCAATATCACTCATTTAAAAGCATGTGTACACACATGCATAAACAAGCTGTCACACAAATAATCATGTTTTGTCATTCACTGAGATTCAAACTAACACACACACACAAAGATGTGCACCCACTATGTATTTACTATTGTTGTAAATATGCACGTGTACATAAACACACACACACACAAATACTCATGTTCTTTCATTCAGTTAGATTCAGACAGACACACACAGACACACACACTATGTTTTTACTATCTCTGTAAACACGCACATGTACACATACACATGCACAAACACAATGTCACACAAATGCACATTATTTCATTCACTTAGATTCAAACTCACATGCACACAGATATGCACCCACTATGTTATTATTATACTTGTAGAGACCGCAAATATTATTCCCATTCAAAATCCTATTTATCCCTAACCTTAAAACCTTAATCTAACCCTTAAACTACTCCTATGCTCAATCCCCAAAAGCTAACCTTACCCTTACAACCTAACGTCAACATCAAATGTAATGTTAACCCTAACCCCTAAACTGAAAATATACTTTTTCCTCATAGTAAAGTGTAGTTGAAATATTCCTTGTATTACCATCCTTGCAGACACACAAAAACCCACACAAACGCACACAAACGCACACAAACGCACACAAACACACACAAACACACACAAACACACATGCACCCTAGTACTTACAATGCTGAACAGTGGTAATAGGTCCCTCATTGTCCCCCAGAATATTAATCCTAAACAATCTCACACTCTTCCCACACGGCACCTCTCTCTCCCGCCACGTGTCTCAACAGAGATGGACAGAGTGAGAGAGAGACATAGGGCATGAGTACCAACCCCCCCACACGCTGAAGAAGGGGCGGAGGAGGAGGATGGGAAATGGGGGGGATGGTTAGGAAGATTCCTGGGGGTAAAAAAAGCAGACGGAGGGGTGTTTGGAACTGCTGACAGGAAGCAGCTTATTTTCCATCTCTCGTCCCTCATGTCATCCCTCATCTGTCATCCTTCATCTGTCATCCTTCATCTGTCGCTCCCTTGTGGTTTTCCAACAAACACTTTCAAATTTCAAATCCCTTTAACCGGCTTGCCATTTCAAAATATACCGCCAAAGCCCCATGTATTAATACAACAGAGGTTTTGAACAATGACCATCAACAGGTTACAAAAATCTTGTTAATACTTGTTAATTCATTAAAAAGACCTTTCTTTATTTTCAATGGTTTTAATATTTCAGTCAGTGCCCCCCCTTCCTCCCATGTTCACGCTCTCAATCTGTGGTAAACATGGTCTAACTGAGTCCACTCCATCTAGGAGACAGCAGCTTGTGTGTCCCGAGGCGTTTCCTGCAATACTGCTGTGCATCATTCTACAGCTGCCACATACGAGCAGACCCACACGTTAGAAACAGACTCACACATAGACTGACAGACATACACACACATATTTGCGTTTACCTCATTGGAGATGCGCCTATGATGGTTGTTCCTCATACGGACCCTGACCGGACTCTGGACTTCATCGGAGGACGTCCCAGACGCCTGGTCACTCTCTCCATCTGAGCCCATCTTCACGTTCTCATGGACGATACCTGCAGGACATGGGAAATAGGCTTCATTCAGATTCTCTGTCAAGCATTAACAGCCGACTCCTCCAAAATAGATTTCAACTACCATGACCTTCTGGACTAATCATTGTAATTCTGGTAAAGGGTTTGTGCTATATTTTATTCATTGTCATATTATAATTTGTGGTGATACAGAACAACCAAGAGAAATCAGAACATAGAGATGTCACTGCTGGAACCCCTCCCCCTTTTTCTGAAAGTTTGGTACAGTCCAACCCTCAGATCATAGACTATACCAACAGTGTTGTAGGGGTGTTAGTTAAGTGGGACTTTAGGACGTCAAGACATCAATATAACCCTGTAGGCATGCTCCAACAGTGTGTGTGTAATGTAGCTATTGTGTGTGTGTGTGTATGGTTCCATTTCCCTTATCGCCTGTCGTCCCTGAATCCATCAGATAAATGAGTCCCCAGAAGAGGTACATGAGACCTGTGTGTGCATGTGTGGTGGGCACGCTAAGGCTATCCATCCATCAGTCTAAGGTTTCAAGGTTCCTTTGACTTCCATGGCGTGATGTCTGACAGAGCACCACCCAGGGATCCCAAACCTGAGTATCATGGTGGACTGATTAAAAGGACTGGAATGACACACATTCTAATGGTTCCTATACCAAATGAGTGGTGGAGGAGAGACAGACTGCAAAGACTGTGATACTTTGACAATAGAGGTAACTTAACATGTCGATTATGTCCACTGTACAGAACACACACACACACACACAGAGACAGACCATGTAATATGCGTTCTTTGACAGGGTAAGGAACTTGACATGTCAATTAATTCAACAGACAGACTGGGAGAGACAGACAGACAGACACAAGGCGAAAAAGGGAGCTCGTCTAGCTGTTCATGCACAGATGCTGTGGGATTCCTGTCATTTTCTAAAATGAGAACCTCTGCGTGCAACCACAGTGTCACATGGTTCCTGGTGCAGAAGGAGGAGTTGAAGGTGGAAGTCAGAATGAAAGGCACTAATGGCCCCTTCTCCAACTCTCGTAACCAACTGGGTTCCCAGTCTGTTCCCAGTTTATAGAAAATAATTTGTTTTTAGAAGACAAAATAAAAGTAACATCTAGAGCCTGCCCGATATATCGGCGGGCCAATATTATTGGCCGATATTAGGCATTTTCCAAACTATCGGTATCAGCAATTATAATGGCCGATAAATGAGTATTTAAAAAACTGCCTCTGCTGAACTGCGGCTATTGAGGCCTAACTGATTCAGTACACTACCTCATATACTGTATATAGTTTATAATTTGCTGTTGTTTTTATTTATCAGAACTTAACAGAATATTTTTAAGTCTATTAAGTCTATTAATACTGGTAACTTAGATTTTTTTGTGTTTTTGTTCAAAGGACTGTAAGGTTCATATCTTAAGTTTGTATTTTTATACATTTCATTTATCAGAACTTTAATAAATGTTGATGTTCCTCTGTTCTGTTGTGACAATACAGCAAACAAGTTCATGTGTACAGTTTTGTAAACACCATCTGCTCATTTCTTTCAGACATACAAAACACATTTCTGCATGTTTTTAGCAGTAGACATAGCATCAATAAATTCCAGAGGCAGCTATGCATTCTTCTGTTACTGCACTTCACTATGGAGGACCAAGTTTGCCAAAATAAGAAATAAATATATAAATAAATAAATGCTCAAAAAATAAATAAGCACAATTAATTGCACAATAAATACAGTAAATAAATAAATGTAATCAGTAATTAAATTATACAATGAGACATTAATGTATACATCTCTTTTAATTAATTAGATTCTTTATTTATTCACCTTTGTAATAATTTTTTGTCTGTAGATGAAGCGGAGGATTTTCCCTTGTTGATTCATCACCACCAATCGCCATTGTACATCTAGCTCTCCTTTTCATGTGATGCTCACAAAGTTGGAAGTGCCAATAGTGATTCCAATGTTGATTATGATGTTTGTAAAAGCTCAGGGTAGCCAAATATATATTTGATTCTTTATACAGATCTTTTGAAGAAGAATTAAAAATACAGTAGATAGACATTTATTTATAATTTAATGTTTATGTATTCAGGTTCATGTGCGAACTCCGAATAGCACCCCTTACCATACATTGCAGTTACGAGTACATGTACCATTGCAGCCCTAAATTGTGTACTTTACTGGTAACTTTATGTCTTTCACCATTTAACATTTGGTGTAGTTTGTAGCGTGGAGGCGGAAGCACAGGCACAGGTGTACAAGTATAGTTTACTTCAGGAACCAGTAGGTAGTAACAATATTCCTAAATCAATAAACATTAAGGGCGTTAGTGGGCGCAAACATAACAAAGTTTGAAATACATGCTAGACTCAGAACTAAATAGAACCACTAGGGATTAAACTGAATCAACAGAAGACGTCTTCTTCAAAAACAACAAATTATACAGTAACCAACAACAAGAAGAGTGTGCAGTGGGTAAATTAAGGAAGCTTGATTGTTAGACAATGTCCAGTTGTGCGAAATCATGCACTGATGGCAGAGGGATGGTTGTAGCTAGTAAACTGGGGAGCTGGAACGTCGGAGAGGGCATGGAACTGCACTCTCTGTGACATACCATTGCACTTTATTTTGGCCAGGTTGACTTTGCAAATGAGAATCTGTTTTCAATTAGCTTACCTGGTTAAATAAAGGTGAGATAAAAATGTAAATATAAACAGGGTTCTAAATTAACTTTTTCATCCCCCAGCCAAACAGATTTGACCAGCCACTCAATAGATAACTATTGTTTTTTTTGGCTGGTGAGTGAAGCATATCTACCAGCCACCTGCATATTTTAACACCATTTGGCTGGTAAATGGTGCTAATTTGAACCATGTATATAAAGTATAGATGCTTATTGAGTAAACAGGATTGGGTCACATTGTAGACATTAAGGAGAGTCATAGTGTGGTTTCCTTATGACAACGAGAAGACAGGATTTCACCTGTCATTAGCATTTTGCCTATAATGACACCTTTTGGAGCTAGTTGGTAAGCTAGGCCAGGGCAGATATTAGTCTGGGACAAAAGTGAGTAACCCATCTTCAAAATAAATGACACCCTTTATGAGGATTAAAAAAGTCTGTTGCAAACTAAATGAAAAATTTCTCAAATAATAGAGGTAGTTCCTTCTGTTTCAACATCATGGGCAGCCTCGCTGTTAGAACATGTGCACCTAGCTTAAGCACTGAGGCATTTCATTTGGTATGTGGTTTTCTACCCTGTTAATACAGGAAGCCATGAAGGCCAACATACTATTTCTGTAGACTGTATTGTACAAAAAAATAAAAAAATAAAAATGTATGTGTCATTAATGTTATTTATTAATGTATTTACTATAACAACTATAACTATAGGCTAACTTTTTCTGTTTTTTTTACACTAACTACACAATCTCAATGCATTTTGTAATTCCACACTCAACCACCATAAGTAGCCTATCCAAATTTCACTACAATTATGTTTTTTTACATTTACATTTTAATAATAATTTAAGTGATTTTTTAAACTGCAACTAGATTCAGGGGATGCATTTGGATGACTTGCTAATCGTTATTTCCCCCGCCCCTGAATCGATTTAACTGGAGAAAACATCTGTGGTGAGTTTGAGAATACTTAGGAGTGAATTCTTCTGTTAAATACATAGTCACATAAGAAGAGTTAGAGATTTTCTTTCTACAATTACAAGTGGAAGTGACAAATTCACAACTATAGCTACATGTTTGAGCTGGAAGTCAGCGAGACAGAAATACAATAGAATAGAGTGAGGCAGGAGCCTGGGTGAATCACGCAGCTGCAGGTGAAGCTATTTAGCCCAGGGTGAATGTGGAAACTGCCCAGCAATGGCAACAGAGACAGAAAGTGTTTGTGGTAAAGAGTGGGACAGGGCTAAATTTCTGATTTCAACCATCTCCAGGCAAAAAGATGATTACTATGTTAGATACTATTACTATGTTAGAATCTTGTTAAGAGTCTCGCTGCTGAGTTCTGGATGAGTTGAATCTTTTTTGGGATGCCTGTAGGGAGGGCATTGCAGTAATCTAATCTAGTTGTAACAAATGTGTGAATTCGTTTCTCTGCATCTTACTGGGTTATGAAGGGCCTAACTTTAGCAATATTTCTGAGGTGAAAGTAAGATGTTTTGGACACCTTGTTAAAGGAGTGTTCCACAGTAAATCGGTTTCATAGTATACCATTTACAAACGTTACCATAGATGATTTATGTCATATACACGTCTGTTCTTTTTCAATATATCAGAGAAAAGCCGATAGTATATTTCAGTTCCTTTCGCATCCACTGGGGGGCTTCTGTATCCGTCTAAAGTTGAGTTACCACAACTCCCAGAATTCCAAGCGAATTTAGTGCCTGTCCCCGCTT
>JACXGM010010813.1:0-25797 GCA_016801145.1 Umbra pygmaea | reverse complement strand
ATGCTCTACATATTATCTGCATACTGTCAACAACATTTTAACAAACTATCTACTAACCCTAACCCTAATCCTAACCTTAACCATTCCCCTTATGTTAAACCTAACCTTAACCATTACCCTAAAACATATTCTAAACTTACCCCTACCCTTAAAATACACAATTAGTTGCTTATCAATGGATGGTTTGTTGATAGTTTGTTGATAGTCATATCATCAACAAACTATCTGTAGAGCACATACAGATGGAATGTCAGACTCTCCAAATAAAGTGTAACCCTTTTTAGTAATCGAATTATGCAAGTTATTCAAGGAATCGTTTCAGACTTACTTTCTGGTTTTGCCACTAGGTGTTCATGACGATTATGCGCAATGATTATTTCTTTTTTTTGGCAAATACCAGAGCAGCAAAAGATGCCATATTTGCTATTACACTCAGCAAAAAATAAACATCCTCTCACTTTCACACTTGCATTTAGGTGTGTGCCGGTTTCAGAATTGTTGATGACGGTTATGACGTTGGTCAAAGATGACGCTTAATGACATGACATTTAAAAAAATACGAGCAGTATGGCTGGTGTCATTCATTGTCATGCTGGAGGGTCATGTGCAGGAGGTGTACCACATGAGTGAGGAGCATGTCTTATTTTTAATGCACAGCATTGAGATTGCCTGAATTGACAACAACCCCCGTCCGATGATGCTCTGACACACCGCCCCAGACCATGAAAGACTCTCCACCTACAAATCGACCTCGCTCCAGATTATAGGTCTTGGTGTAACGCTTATTCCATTGATGATACACGCAAGTCCGACCATCATCCCTGGTGTGACAAAACCACGACTTGTCAGTTAAAATCACTTTTTGCCTGTCCTGTCTGGTCCAGCAATGGTGGGTTTGTGCCAATAGGCGACAATGTTACCGGTGGTGTCTTGTGAGGACCTCCCTTAAAACAGGCCTACGAGCCCTCGTTGCAGCCTCCCTTAGCCTATTGTGGAAAGTCTGATCATTGATGGAGGGATTTAGTGTATCTGCCTTAACTCTGGCAGTTGTTGTTGCCATCCTTTACCTGTCTCCCAGGTGTGATGTTCAGATGTACCGATCCTATGCATGTGTTGTTACACATAGTCTGCACTGTAAGAATGAACAGTTGTCCTTCCTGTCACCCTGTAGTGCTGTCTTAGGCGCCTCATAGTGTGGACATTGCAGATACACTGTTGAAGGCATAGTTTGCAAGTTCAAAGTTAAGGGAATAGTGGTTACACTTTTTGAACAGGGCCGAAAAAGGAAACCATTTACGGCTGCAACCAGATTTCTGTGACAGCAAGTCTTGAAAATTGCTAGAGTGACTGCTACATTAAATTGCAGTTTCTTGAAAATGCAAGTCTGTTGTTCAGCGGTATTCGACTCTAACCCTACGGGGTCCAGACCCTGCTGGTTTTCTGTTCTACCTCAAGGTACCTCTAGGTCTAAATAGGTGTCCCAAATCGAAATAATCTCAGATTAGAGGGTTGCAATGAAAAAGTTGAGTGGATCAGTCTTCGAGGTCCAGAGTTGAATACCTCTGCTCTAGTTTGACTTAAATGTACTAGTTTGAACTGATTGTTTTTATTCTATAATTTTAGTTGAAAGGGCAAAGGGATTCATAGGTTCCTAACAGACAGGACAAAGAGGATGTTATGGATATTAAACAAACAGGACATAGGGGATTTCACACATTTCCAAAAAACATGATAATCATGTTCCTGGTCCAGTTACACTCTGTTCTGCTCTCACGTCAATCACTGGACCTTTGACCGGAGTTTGACCCCAGTTCCAGATAACTTTGTCTCTGTTGCCATGCTGAACATGATGAATGACATTGTCTTCTTAACTTTCCTTCCATGGAAAAGTCTTGAAGCATTACAGTTGAATTTCCATGGTATTCAGCCATATATGTGTATTATAACGAAACAGAGCCAAAGGCTATACCTGAATATCCCATTGTTGGAAAATGAAATCCCAGTAGTTTGTGATGTGTTGTTTTCTGCATTCTGCATAGCTGATGTGTTGTTTTCTGTTTTGTTGTAGCATTTTGTCGGAGCAACCGCCAAGAGCCATCAGACCCCAGTTTCACCATGAGGAGGAAGATGGAGCATCTGAGAGAAGAGCTGGAGCAGATTGGCCTCTTGCGACAGGTAAGTGTCCCCACAAAACACTAGATGACACAAACGTTCCAAAACACCACCAATAACTGATTAGACTCTGAGTCACCAAAAATTCTGCATCGCTGCCCATTTTATTTGATACATTTCATAAATGATTTCTGCAATAACTGTAAGGAAAGTCAATGATGACAACTTTACTATATTAGCAAACATGGGAGAGTTTAAAGCAGATTAGAATATTTTGATTATGAGTTGTTTTGCTTTAATGGGCTCTTTTTTCTGTATGTAATTTCTGTGAATTTTCATTGTGTCAGTACTTGTTCCAGATTGCTTAAGGCATTTTGCTTTGGACAGCATCCCAGTGAGTCATATAGGGTCCACACCCATATTTAGAGTAGCCATAGAGTGAAATAGTTTAAAGAAAAGGTATCCAACCTGCCCCCCCATGACGGAATATTTCAGTTCTGGTCGGCGAGAGAATTTTCTAGTACAAAAACTCGATAGCATGAGCAACTGGAAGTCACTTTCAGGCCATTATCAAGTACAACTTGACCATGGAGGAACGCACTCAAAAGGTCTACCTGCCCACCTGAGCATCAACACAATTATATCACATGTGAGAAATTAAACCCATACCTACTTTATAATCCTGTGTGTCCTTAAAGCACCATGAACAGACTGGCATGAAACAGAGTACAAATGTAGTGTCTCTTAAAAGTATTCAGCCATTGAAATTTGATAAAGACCAACTTGTAGCAGAAGTTGGCAGATGGAACCATATTAAATTGGTCAATTCAGAGCCCTGAAATGAAGAAGGACAAAAAGCAGTTGTGACCCAAAATGACCAATTACCATTTACTAAGTTTTATTTTTCTTCATTGTGAATTATCTTGAGTTAAAAAAAAACCTAAGGCTCTCTGAGCTGTAGTGTATAGCAACACTTGCTACAATGATAATTGTATGTACAGTATATATATGGTAACCAATGTTTTTAAATTTCAAGGGCATCAGTTCACTCTACGTACTTATAACAGTCAAAATATTTTTAACACTTGCAATTTAATAGTATACTGATAGCTACTATGGTTGTGCACAGCCTAATTTACTAATGGCTTATATAATTTTTTATATATTTTTTCCTCCCAATTGAATTGGTAAATTGGTAAATGTTGCTCACATGCTTCATCCAACCAAGCCAGCGAATTATTTACACACTGCTCATCCAACATGGAAGCCTTTAGTCAGGTCATTCTTAGGATCATTAACATACCCCACCTATACAGTCATGGTCAAAAGGTTTCAGAAAATAAAAAAATACATATTTTCACAAAGTCTGCTGACTCATTGTTGAAGGCAATATTGTCATATACTCCAGAATGCCATGAAGAGCAGATCAATTGCAAAGTCCTCTTTGCCATGAAAATTAACTTTATCCCAAAAAAACATTTCCACTGCATTTCAGCCCTGCCACTAAAGGACCAGCTGCCATCATGTCCGTGATTGTCTCATTAACACAGATGAGAGTTTTGACAAAAACAAGGCAAGAGATCATTCTGTCACGCTGATTGAGTTAGAATAACAGACTGGAATCTTTAAAAGGAGGGTGGTGCTTCAAAACATTCTTCCTCTGTCAATCATGGTTACTTGCAAGGAAACATGTGCAGTCATCATTGCTTTGTACAAAAATGGCTTCACAGGCAAGGATAAGACTGCACCTACTGTTAAATCAACCATTTATTGGATCATCAAGAACTTCAAGGAGAGAGGTTCAATTGTTGTGAAGGCGTCAGGGCACCCAAGAAAGTCCAGCAAGCACCATGGCCGTCTCCTAAAGTTGATTCAGCTGCGGGATCAGGGCACCACCAGTGCAGATCTTGCTCAGGAATGGCAGCAGGCAGGTGTGAGTGCATCTGCATGCACAGTGAGGAGAAGACTTTTGGAGGAAGGCCTGGTGTCAAGAAGGACTGCTAAGGACTGGGGTAAAGTCATTTTACCTTATGAACGTGGCTCGGGGAACAAAACATCCAAATTATGGGTACATGGCCAGAAAACACCCCAGACCTTAACTTGTGGTTAATCCTCAAGAGTCGGGTAGGCAAACAAAAACCCACAAATTCTGACAAACCCCAAGCATTGATCATGCAAGAATGGGCAGCCATCAGTCAAAATGTTGCCCAGAAGTTAATTGAGAGCATGTCAGCGCGGAAATGCAGAGGTCTAGAAAAAGAATGGTCAACACTGCAAATATTGACTCTTTGCATAAACTTAATGTAATTGTCAATAACAGGCTTTGACACTTATGGAATGCTTAATGCTTAATTAAGTAATTATACTTCATTATAATAGTAACTCCTGACAAAAAGATCTAAGTACACTGAAGCAGTAAACTTTGTGGAGACCTACACTTGTGATATTCTCAAAACTTTTGACCACGACTGTACTATCTGCAATTTAATTTACAGGTGCCTGATTTGCACACAAAGAGTTGCTGGAGAGTGACACCCTAGCTTGCATTTCAGATTTTACATTTCAGCTTTTATCTCAGTGTGCTTGTGAAGTGTGTATCTGAACTGCGTTGCTGGTTACCTGTTTCACCTTGATTATTCTCAAAGAAATTGAGAAATACACGTTTTTACTGTACTGGAAAACTTTCTTTAGATTATATCATACTAGATCTCACCTGCAACAAGTTCTACAACAAATCTAAACTCATACCTACTACCGTACCACAACCTGCTAATTGGCTAGCTCTTCAGAAGCAGTTTATCTCCTTTGTCTGTCCTGGGTTGGACACTGCTGCCTGTGCTTCCATGCGTTTGTACTGTGTTGCTTCAATATGGATTTACATCTTGACACTCTGACCTGGACTACTATGGCTCACACCCAACGTCCACCCCCCGCCATATACTACTCCCATTCTGATCTACTATCTATATACAAAAACTGTCGCCCCTCTCCCAATGTAACTGTGTGTCCACTCCTCTGGCATTCTACATAGACGTCTCTACATACATCGGGGCTCACGTAGAAACTGGTCTGTCAACTCACACTGGTAGCAACTAAGGTTGTGATGGTTATTAAATAACCGTGAGACCGAAGGTTATAGATGAACACCATCATTAGATCTCTATAACCACCAAATCTGTATTATCAAAACATTAAAAACTTTTTTCTTCATACCGGGTGTTTAAATACTAATATATTTTTTTAATAACAGTCTGTGTTATAAATGGTTTATGTCTTTTCCAACTGAATTTGATTTAACTGCATAACTTTAATTTGCATAACTGCGATTTGCAGATACAGACGTGCAGCACAGTGGCCAATCTTTGAAGCCGCTTAATGGAGTTCATTGGCAAGTGTGGGGAGTGGGGGTGCAAGGTATCGTGTCTAATTAGTTAAGTAAAAAGAATATTAAATATGAGAGAGCATTGTGAAAGGAGCAAAGACTCCATGTCTGTTTTCAAACATGAAGCCGGTTTAGTCTTGCAAGTATAGAAAAATGTTCAACATGGCAGCCAAACTTTTATAATCAATATGACATCTGTTTCAGCCCTGATTGGCCAATTCCTTAAACACAGAGCATCATTGTTAGCACCTTCTTTTTTAAATGTCTGATGCCAAAAGTCTGAAGAATCTAGGTTCTTCCAATCTGTGCTGTTCGAATGACCCACCCCAATTTGCTCCAAACTGTTAACTTTTAAACTCTAACCACATGGCTAGCATCCGGTAAACTTTTCAAGCTAAACTGTTTGCCACAATCGGGCATTCTTATAACAGACAAACGCCCCCCCACGACAATGGTTACGTTAATAACCGTCATTTTTGACCAAGGTCATAACCGTCCTCAACAATTCCAAAACCGGCACACCCCTAGTAGCAACATCATCTCTCTCTGTCTCACTCCCATCATTCTAGATACCCATCATATTGAACTGTAAACCTTTTTTTCTTTGCCCGCTAAAATCTACAACCATCTAAAATCTACAACCCCACCCCACCTTGTAAAACTAGCAATCTTGCTCTTCTTAACACCCAATCTACTAACAACAAAGCTCCTCTGCTCCATAAACTAATATTGGACAACAAATTGGACTTTCTCTTTCTAACTGAAACATGGCAAACATAGCAATTCTCACTCAATATAGCCTCTCCCCCTGGCTGTGGTTACCTGTGCCACCCCTGCCTCACTGGGTGTGGTGGTGGCCTTGGTGTATTGTACAAATCCATTACCAAATTGACAAATTAAAAACAGAATTGTCATCACCCTCATTCTCCTCATTTGAATACTTTGCTTATAAATCCACATGCTTCCGAACCACTGTTCTGGTATATCGTCCTCCCAAAAACTAATGAATCATTTGTATCATGAATCATTTGCAGAAATTTTGCAGAACTTCTTACAACAGCTGCATTTCTCTCCTCCCCATTGCACTGTTGAACTGGTTAGCCTGCATCTCTCTCCTCCTGCTCGGTGATAATGTTCATGTTGACTCACCAAACTCCAAACTCACAACTGATTTCACAGCTGCTCTGGACTGTATCATTCAGCATGTCCATTTCCCAACCCATATTAAGGGTCAATAACTTGACCTAGTCTGCTCCGTTGGCCTCAACATCTCCAACATTTCCCCTTCTGTGTTCCCGCTGTCTTACCAGAAGATACCATTTTTTTCTTTTTCCTGAAACATACCCCACAACACTGACAAGTGTCTTACTTCATTCCGTAACATCAAAGCTGTCAATCCCCTCCAGCTCTGTGATGCCATCTGCTGTGGACTTCCCCTGGAACGGTATCTTCTGGAACCTGCCTCCAACACCCCTGAAGATCTGGCTAACCAGTTCGACATTCAGCTCTAAGCATGTTTAATTCACATCCTCAGCACCCTGGTTTACACATGAGGAGATTGGCCGCCGCCTTGAATGCCTGGCTAGAACGTCGGGGCTAACCATCCACACTGAATCCCACAAACATCACACCTCTACATACAGAGATTCCCTCAGTGCTGCCATGTCCTCTTACTTCTCCAACATCACCAATAGCTGTAAAATGAAGTAGGGCTGCAACCAACGATTATTTGGATAATCGATTAATCTGTAGATTATTTCTTCGAATAATCAATAAATCGGATAAACAGACTAATACATATTTCCATAATGTTATTATAAAAATATGTTATTCCAAATTGACAATTTGAACACATAACAGACCTAAATGTATGCTATAAAACATGTGCAAAAGATATGCTTATTTCTTTAGTAAGGTGCAACATATGGTATTTTTTACCTTTGTTAGATGGACCTGAGATGATAAAATAATTGTGTCTAAAATTGTAGAAACAGCTTTTATAGAACATAATTGTAAATAACCTTAGTCTTAAAAACAAGATAGGCCTATTGAATAGTAATTGCGTTGTTTTATGTATTGTACCTGTTTAAGCTTATTTTGACTTATTTACTGTTTTTGATTTAGAATGACTTATTTTGAAAAGGACTCTCTTGAGTGTCTACTGTGTGCAACAGTAGTGAAAAAAACGATACAAATTATTCACATAGTGAAACCTTTAACAAATTAGCATCTCCCAAAGAGGTACAATGTTAGCATATGTTGATGTAATACTGTAATAATAAGTTCTGGTTTATGTTTTAAATTGGTTTTGCACTATAACTCTCTCTGTTTGTTTACTTGAGCACTACCGGGTAGTGTTAATGAGGTTGCTAGATTGACGTTAGCTCTACCACAAACATTAGTTAGCCAGCTAGTTAAAGGACAACTCCGGCGCAAAATTAACCTAGGGGTTAATAACATATTGGTACCGAGTCGAACGTTCTCTGGGATATGTTTTCATGCCAATCGAATGTTTTAAAATCGAACTTTTAAAATAGTTTAAAAGATAGTACCGTTTGTGTATACAACCAGGTGCCATCTTCAGAAAACAGACTTGATCAGTCGAACCACGAACGACGTGCTACGTACGTTGAACTGTGACTTGGAAGCTCCCATGGCAAGAGGTTTTGTGGTCATTCATGCAGATCAATGAGCAAGACTTACAGCTGGCGATGCAAACTAAAATCGAACACAATTTGCTTATAGTTGAGATCACATAGCACGGAGTTTGTGGTTTGACTGGTCGAGTCTGTTTTCCAAAGATGGCATCTGGCTGTATACACAAATGGTATTTTCATATTTTTAAAATATCAAGGAATAGGTTTATTAAGCTTTACTAGCGCATTTCTGAAAGAGGAAGTAGCCTTATCACCAGCGATGTTCTACACCCGTATTCGCTGTCTTAAATACATCACCAGCCTTTTTTCCCCTAAATTACGCCAGACTCATTCATGAAACTCAACCATGGAAACACAACACTGTCAGACCATAACGCCATGCAGGACCCGGCCACTCGTCGTCACACTAAAAATCAGGTCAGTCAAAAATGGGCTAAAGTTACCCAACATTAATGTGGAGCATGCCAATATGCATGAAAGCCAATTATTAATATTATACAATTATTATTCCACAAAATATTGATTTCTGATCTCTTCCTAAGCTAAAGATGCCTTCCAAAATATTAGGCAATATTTATGCCTATTTAGGTCTCTTGTGTTCTACAAAATGTGAATATAGGTGCTGTAGAGCTAAAACGGGTGCCCACCGCGAGACATTCTCTGAAGTGTCTAGGTTCATATATTCTCTATTGTTGTACAGGGTCTAGAGGTTGTTCCTGACAGCTGACAGCTCTGTCAATGGTACTTCCTTCACTGTAGTGAACTATACGTCACACTTTGTTGGGGATTCCCGGCCTAACGCTCGGTAAGGGAATGCCTGCCATAGCATTGAGAAACATTGTTGGGTTTCAAGCTAACTATGGTAAGATGATGATTCTACTTAAGTTGTGAAAATAAACAATATACTACACATCTAGACTTAAATGGGGGGCCTAAAAATAGTTTTGCAATTACAAAAGTTGCACAATTAGTATTGTGTTGTTTTAAAATGAAAATGAACTAATTTTCTTTGCATTATTGGAGGTCTGACAATATTTTATTTAGAATTTGGTAGAAATTTTGTCAGTATTTTATGGAATTAAACAAATATAAATTTCATCAATAGTATAACCGGAGGCACTGAGGATTTTGCAGTGGTCTCTCAATTTTTTCTCGCTGTATATATTAGTTTTACATTAGTTCCAATTACACTATACCAAAATAGTATAGTTTGGTTGTTTGTGATAGAGAAATACACTATGTTCAGCAAGTCAATAGGTAATTCCAAACGGCTGACAGATCCTGAAATGTCATTGAGTACAAAATGACACAATCCTTCCCAGGACAATTAAAAAAAATAAACCCTTTTCCCTCCGTGTCTCATGTTCAATTTCGATCTCTCCCTTAGGTACAGTATAGTGGATCTTTTTATCATCATCGGTACACAATAGTTGGGGAAAACTGTACTATTATTTTATTTTAAAGAAATAAAAATAATAAATTGTTTATTGTTGAAAGTATTTATCTTAAATGTTTGATGTCAAAATATTTAAATGTTTTAATGTTTAGAAAATCATACCCCTAATCTACAGAATGCCTTCATTTTGAAATTGTTGTTTCTTTTTTTGCTCTTAGAACCTAGAGTCCAGATTAAAGGTATTGCTGCCGGATGATGTTGGAGCTGCTCTGATGGATGGCGTTGTTCTGTGCCACCTGGCCAATCACATTCGCCCTCGGTCGGTGGCCAGCATCCATGTACCTTCCCCCGCAGTGGTAAGCTTCACTAGGATAACTGATTAAGTTTTTGACAATGCGTTTTTATTTCTAACATTTGACCGATTCTTTCCCACAGCCAAAGCTTAGTATGGCCAAGTGCCGCAGAAATGTGGAGAACTTCCTGGATGCCTGTAAAAAGCTAGGTGTGCCACAGGTAAACACACACACATATATAAATATATATATATATAAATATATATATATATATATATTCAGATAAATACAGCCCATTATGCTTTTGGAACACATCCTAACCAGGAAAACGTGTGGACATCCACATAGAAGCCTGTTAATAATCATCCTCAGTTAGAACTTTAGCCAACAACGTTTAACACCAAAATTGTCATGACATGTGGAAATGCATGCATAATATCTGCCACATAACTTCAATATTAAAGTGTAATGATAAGGTAGACTGGCACTCACTGCAGCATGATAAAGAGGTAGAAACTTGAATTCACATCAACTTCCCTGGAAGTGTTTTGGAAGGAACAATGATGGCTTTGTACTGCTTTCCTGACAGGACAAGCTGTGTTTACCCCACCACATTCTAGAGGAGCGTGGGCTGGTGAAGGTGGGCGCGACCGTACAGGCTCTACTGGACCTGCCGGCTTCAAAGCCCACCCAGTTATCTGCTGTCTAACAGCCGCCTGGACACTGCCTCCCCTCTGTCCAGTCCAGCAATCTACCACTCAAACCTACACCATGCAAAGGATAGGACCTCCAGCTCGCTCCACTCGTCATGGTGACCAGGGATCTGCTAGGGGCAAGGGCCTGTGGGCTAAAAGGGTCAATCGCCAGCTGACTGAGCCAGGAAAGGGTGAGGATTAATTAGGTCTTCCTGCCCTTCTGATATGATGTCAGCTGGGGGAAGCCCCTCATCTGTAGGACTGTTTGCTTCTGTCATGGAGCAACACCTGTACTGTACCTGTATATGAAGAGAACCCGTCAGGCTGGCTAAGTGACTAGCACTGTGTAGACTATACGATCTAGTAAACCTAAAGCCAAGTCAGAGGTCAGACTAAAAAGGCAAATCCCTGTAAAGAGGAAGATACATACCTGTCTGTTACCCTGGTGATATTGACTGACCCATGCTCAGACAATGAATTGGATTTTCAACTCTCTGGATGAAAGGTTTTGTTAGTGAAGTGATGGCTGTTTTAAAGGCATGCAGACCCACTCTTTCACCCAGAGAAATTAGCTGCATGCTGCAAGCCAGACCACATAACTCAAGTAGTCCTCACACTCTTTGACTTTCCTTTCAAGAAGAATTAGCCTTCAGTTGGTATTTGAATCATATACGTTTGAAGGCATTGTGTCCTGTCACAGTATATCTCTGTTTGCAATCTCAGAGGTAAAGCTTGGGACATCCTTAGTGTTGTGGACTCAGTAGGATCGCCTAACCTGACGCAGTTAAAACGCATCCTACGCTCTTAGAAAAAAAGGTGTTATCAAGAACCTGAAAAGATTCTTCAGCTGTACCAATAGAAATGTGTTTGGGTTTCCATTAGAACCTGGGTTTTTTGTTCCATTGTACAGAGGATTCCACATGGAACCTAAAGGGTGCTTTTGTTACCAAAAAATGACTCTTCTAGAAACCATTGAAGTGCTCTCCTATAGGGACAGCTGAGGAATCATTTTGTAACCAATTTTTGTAAGAGTGCACTTGATTAGAGTTTTGTACACCCAATAACAGTGCCATTTATGGGAACATTGCTAAGATTACTGAAGCAGGGCTTGGTATCAATGATTCTGAAGGATCTTGTAGTGTAGCACATTCAGACTTTCTCACATGTACAATGTTGTACCTTTGGCTGCACCGCATGGACTTATTTGAATAGGAATGGATGAAGGCCACTGGTCAAAGCACTGAACAGGAGATGTCCCTAGGTATATGAAGGCACAGAGGTAACTAGTCAAGTTGACAAAGCACTGAACAGGAGATGTCCCTAGGTATATGAAGGCACAGAGGTAACTAGTCAAGTTGACAAAGCACTGAACAGGAGATGTCCCTAGGTATATGAAGGCACAGAGGTAACTAGTCAAGTTGTAACTAGTCAAATCACATCACCATACATTTCTTATAATTGCTTTTAGTTATTTACCTCCGTTTTTTTTGTTTCACTGTCGAATGCCCACATACAAATAAATACAAATGTATCTTCAAAGTATACTATATTTGAGGTCTGTGATAAAACCATTTTATGATACTTAAGATACTTGCTTGGTTATTGCTGAATATTACAGGAATTTTTGGGAAAGCCTTTTTATCTACCAGAACAGGGCTTTTCAAACTCTGTTCGTGGACTCCTTAGAGACAGCTAGTGGCAGCCAGAATGTCCAGTAAAAAAATTTAAATAATATTTTTGTATTATGTTTTTTTAATAGTATATTTAATAGGCTTATTTTTCCACCAACATGCAAAAATATTCTGCCCACCAGTTTGTGAGGCCCCGAACCAAAACAAACTTTTGGACCTTGCGTGCCAGTCATACTTCAAGGCCTAAAATGCTGAACCAATCCTGTTCTGAGAGCAAAGTAACATGGCATAATCCCTGGCATTTAATGTGTTGAATAGCAGGAACCTTGCTTTAAATGGCAAAATTTTTATGGCAAAGTGTGGGTCATGTTATTATTAAATGACAAGCGTGAGTCAACTGTTAACTTTGAACTCCACTTCGTCAGCCTTCCCCTTACGTTCTCCCCTCCCCCAAACTTCACTTCCGACTCCATCTCCATATATGTCATTAGTGACATACTACATATTACATACAATAATACCACAGCATGTAGAATATTTTTCTCAAATTTAAATAAAAGTAATGATTAGGGGGTCATAATATTTGTGGAGTCCTCGACATTAAGGAGTTTGAAAACCCCTGGACAATAACATAAACAAGCATGGACAAAAGCGAAAAGAAGTCATATATAAATAATTAACACACACTGTTCATGTCACCAATTTTATATATATATTATATTAGTTAATTTATTAGTTGGATTACTGTAAGTGTGCTTTTTTCCACATTGGCAGATAAAAAAAAGTTTACCACACAGTGGGAATTCTGGACATAAAACAAACATAATTTTTATTTAAAATGATATTGTTAGTGAATTTAAATTAAATGCAGTAATTATTTATAATATCTTTATTTATATATATTTGTTTTGTTGCCCACTATGTTGTACACTGCACAACCCTGAGATTTTATCCTTTCTTAATTTGATGACTGAAACTAATGGGTTTAATGAATGAAACTCTAATATCAACTACTCTGGTTGGATTCACAACTGCAGATCAATTATGGAACACAAAATATGAAATCAGTGGGCCTGCATTGAAATAGTATTTGAGCCTTTTTATTCATTTTCAAAACATTTCAAAGTTTTCAAAAAGAAATACCCAAATGTACTCCTATGCATTTTAGGTTTTATGTGTAAAAAGGAAAAGTGCTTAAAAATAATAAGTACAATGTGTTTGACTGTTATTTTTTAAAGATTTTTACAAAAAATCATTAATATACTGAAAAGTATTTGTTTTTGGCTGTGCATCTGAAGAAAAAACTAAATATAAAAAACATGTATTTTAAGCTAGGGCTCTGGGTCCCGTACATAAATTCTGACTACTGAAATAATTGATCAGGGAAAATATGTATGTATTTATTTTCTATTTATATAATTTCTTGTTTTGTTTGTTGCTGCTTCAGACCCAATTACACCTTACCTTTTGTCAATGGATTTTTCTGTTCCAGATTTAGACTGATGTGTTTCATATTGAGTACAATTTACAATGGCATTGTTTTAGAAAACAAAACATCTCACATTACAGGATGTCTGAACATTTGTTCATGCTGTGGAAAGGGTCCCTTACAATGTATTTCATTAGATTTCAATCATAAGCATTCCTAACAATCAATATGCTTTTGTGTGTGGTGCAGGAATGGAATTTTCAGTAGGAACAATGTGTTTTTGTCTGCTCTGCCTTTGATAGATTCTGTGTAAGTCACTGATAACAATTCAACTTTCCATACCCAAAGGTGTAGAGTATGTTACTCTTTATTTTTACAGTGTTTCATTTTGTCACCTGCCAAATTAGTTTATTTAGTGCCTGTACCACTCATGTTTGTTAATGTTTTTTATGTGCTAAGTGTTTTATTAAAGACATAATGCTGGGACCACAAACACTGTACTGTATGTACAACGGCAGTTCCGAAAAATTTGGGACAGTATAGAAAATGAAAAAAAAACTAACAGAATCATTTGAAAATATAATTAATATAATTTACCCTGTACTATATTGAAAACACATTATTAACAACTTACTTGATATTTTAGTTGTTGAATTTCATTTTCTTAACACTGCAGAAGGTTAAATGCCCAAAATCTTACCGATTTGTAATGTTATTTTCAAAGTGTTGGATTATTCACTGACGCATCTTTTGGCAGATTAAGGAGTCTCAACCCATTCATGGTCTTGAAGGACTTTTTTGGAGGCTCGTTATTACAAACTATGATTACAAGATTTCAACTTGTCACATCGATATCAGTCCTAAAATGCCTCTGTCCATCTTTTTGGGAACGTGTTGCTTGCATCAAAAAAAATAAACGTTTACCTTAAAAAAACTGCAGTTGATTAGGTAAAATATCAAATAACATTTCTTTATCCACTTGGATCCACAGGTGTCAAAGTACATTTACAAATCACATCTATTTGATTTTTATCATTTTCCATACTGTCCCAACTTTTCAGAATTGGGGTTGTAAAAGATCAGTCTTTCCGTACTTTTCAGTCAGCTTTGTTTTTTTTATGTACTGGTAGTTGATTTTTGTACACAATGAAGTCTGAGCTGACCAAGGAACCTTAGCTTTGGGAACGTTAGCTCTGATGAATTGACATTTTTGTGTGCATTTTTGTGTGTTTTCTAATTGATGATTGGTGACTCTATTGTGTATAAGGTGATGGGGGCCTCTCTTGTTCAGAATGTCTTATGCACTTTTTCTATGACCATCCCAGAACTGAGGTATTGATGTCTTTGTCTCAAAAACATGAAATTAATTCAGCTTTTGTTTGTTTTATAAACATCTCAATAAACATGTTGCAGTAATTATAATCATCAAGTAGCATATTTAAAGATTAAGTGTCAATGTGACAGTAGGCTCATTTTGAGTTTCACACCAAGATAATATCCTGAGATTTTTTCCACAACATACTGTTACTTCACACAGAACTAGACTACAGTTTGTGCATACAGTACATTGTCAAATAGTTATGTGACAGCAGACCACACCCCCAAGTCTATTATTATTAATTCTTGGCAAAACCTATTTTTACATTTCAACACATTTTGCCATTAGGTTAGGAGACAATTTGACTGTGTTTTCTATCTAAATTTGTGCAATTCTAACATTTCTGCAACTTTTATATGAGCCTTAACCTTCTGTAATCATAACACCATAAAGAACTATCATTTCATAGTGGTTGCCTTGTCATAGCAGTTGTACAAGCTTTGTGTTTTTATGGTGTGATAAACCCTGCAGCTATTTCTTGTTCTCTCCACTCTGTCAGATCTATCCTCTTAACCAGCATGGTGGAGATACTTTCCCACACGTCTCTCATTAATACATCACTTATGTTGTTAACTTTCAGTCTTTGATAAAAAGAGCAGGAAGTGTCATCTACACGCTATACTGCCAAGAACCTTCTGGTGTGTTCTGTACATACAAGTTTTCTATTTAATAAGAAACAAAATGCATGCATTGAGCCGGGAAGCCCAAAACCCATATGTGTATATATCCTCTGTATAAATGTTGGGGTGTTTCTTAAAAAATAATAATTACAAAACATTGTTTCAAGGTCAAAGGAAAAATAAAGTGAAATTCTATACAAATGTTTTTTTCCTATTTTTTCCAAATAGGCTAACGTTGGCTACTTAAGTCACAGTACATGAACCCTTTCTATTAAACTGGAAGAAAATTGGATTGTAGGTTCTTCAAAGATTTAGGTTCTTCAATGTAAGGCTTCAATTCAGACTGTTACATTCTAGAGTGGGAGTTTCAGGCATTAGATACAGTGGCCTATTAAGAAGGCAAAGGAAATTAAAATGCAATCAATTCTGATTTGTGATCTGCATTTTCTCTGGTCTGAATGGTCTGTGTGTATTCTGCTATCTATTGTAGTTATCTTAAAATGTATTCAATAACCGTAAATTGCCCTCAATAACATTGCTCTCAATAACAGTGATTCTCACGAACTGGGTATTTTTCTTTCGACCGGTACTTGCGGAAAAGCCTCAGGCAAGAATTTTGTTGTGTTTTACTACAACTTCCACATCGATTCATGAAGCACACAGACACAGGAAATCCATGATATTATCTCAATAAGGGAAATAACATTCTGGATTCTCGATTGTAAATTTGACAATCAACATCTAGAAGGTAGGTATACATACTGTATAGTGCCTATAGAAAATCATCATACAGTACCCTGTCAAAATCTTTACCATCACAATACACCCTGGAAAATACAATAAATTGAATCCAGCTGTTTTTACACATGATAGCCCTCAACATCAAAGTGAAAATAACATCTACAAAAACTCTGAACAATTACTAACATTTAATTAGTGAAATACCTGGTATGTAGAAGTGATCAGCCCCTTAGATTAACCATTATAAACTTGCTCAGGTCCAACCAGTTACTTCCCAGATTACACACCATGCTAAATGCCCCCCACCTGACATCAATTCTAGTGGTTTTGATTACTTCATAAGAAAACTGCCTGCTCAATGATGAGTCCATTACTAGTGGTGCATCGCAACGCAAATGATACACCATGGTTGGTGCTTTCAAAAGTTACGGAAAGTTACAAGTTAGAAGAAGGATACGAAAAGAATTCAAAGTCTTTAACTATCCCTCTGACTACCGTTCATAGCATTATTAAGAAGTGGACAGCATATGGCACCACCAACACCTTGCCTAGATCGTACCGTCCCTCCAAACTGGATGACCGAGCCAGGAGAACCTTGATCAGGGAAGCTACCAAGAGGCCAATGGCAACTTTTAAGGACATTTAAGTTCTTATGGCTGAGATTGGTTGGTCTTTGAATGTTACAACAAATCTCAAAAACTTTACACAAAGCTGGCCTGTATGGCAAGGTTATAGAAAGAAGTATAAGGTGAAAAAGGGCCACACGAAATCTCGGCAGCACTTTGCAAATAATCACTTGGAAGATTCTAATGTCTTGTGCAAAAGGTTTTATGGTCAGTGTGACAAAGATTGGACTTTTTGGACTGACCCTCAAATGTTATGTTTGGCAAAAACCAAACACAGTACAATACCATACGTATTGTGAAGCATGGTGGTGGCAACATTATGTAGTGGGGGTGTTGCTCTTCAGTGGGCACTGGGAAATTGAGCAGTATTGAAGGGAAAATGGTTGCTGCCAAGTACACCCAAATTCTTGAGGAAAACCTGCGTCCCTCTGTTGACAGCTGAAGATTGGCAGGTGGTTCACCTTCCAGCACGACAATGACCCTAAACACACCTCCAAAATTGACTAGGGGTTCTCTGACTTTCCCTGGACCTTCTGCACTAGGCAGCGCAAATTGGCATAGCACTGCCCAGGATGTGGGTTAGATAAGTCAGATTATCTATCCTGCCAGGTCGCTCTCCAGCAACTCCTTGTTTTCATATCGGGCACCTATGAAAAACTGACAATCTGTGGATGGACTTGAAGACAGCAGTCAATCGCTGCTCAACATGAAATTTTACTGACCTCTAACAATTCTGCAAGGAACAATGGGCAAATAATCCCCAATCTACACTAAGTGCGAAAAGATAATATAAGTATACTAACAAGTATTAAATCATGGGACTGATCACTTTTCCAACTCTGTTATTTCAGTTCTTTTTTTTTTACATTTCTGAACTGTTGCCTTTTTACTTTACTTGAATGTTGTAAGGCAGAATGTGCAAATAAATCTGAAACAAACTAAACATTTTAATGGGTTTTGATTTCAGGCTGTAAGACAAAAAAGTGACTACTGGTGTTTCAAAGGGGTGTGAGGATTTTTTATAGGCACTGTGGAATTAACATACGTTTCGCAGTTTAACTAAAACATATATACTGTACATATCAGGGACGGAATTTCCCAGCGGCCAAGCTTAAGCTCTAAACCCCATGCTCTTAACCAAATGCCTAAACCCATTTGTCAAATATTTTTTCAAAACCTTAAACAAGTTTAGGTAGTTAGACTCCTTGGTAAATAGTGTCTTGGTAAGTAGCAAAATTGAAAATATGGGCAGCACAGGGGCCATTGCTTAAACACAACAACCCAAAAGTGTGCATACTTTTTTGATGAGGTGACCAACCCAATTGTAGAGAATATAAGCCAAGTTAGAGTGCACAGGTGGCACAGCAGCATTGGTTTTTGAGACCAACAATGTAAAGAAACAATCTGAGAGGCAGAGGAAGAGTACATGCAAGAGGTGGTGGACGAGGAGGAAATCATCTCTCATTTCACCCGTTTTTGTGCGTACGCCTGGGTCAGAGTTGCCGTGAAGGACCGCACATTTTCCCGTCAAGTTTGCTTTTTATAAATCCCAATTATTGCGTAGAGAGGTGCGTACGTCTTCTTTTGTGCGTACGCCACGTTCATAAATGAGGCCTTTGGTCACACACTCTCACGGCTGTCTCAGAGATGTGCTAACCAGCTGTGTGGAATACTCCAGCACCTCTTCAAATTCATCCTGAGCCGGGAAAGGATCCGCGTGCTGTGGAAAACACACTGCCTGCCTGGTTCCAGTACCCAAAAAGACACACCCTACTGTGCTGAATGACTTCAAACCTATAGGACTAACATCATGAAAACCCAGAGGTGGAAGAAGTACTGATTAAAAGTACATTTCTGAGAGAACTCTGAGTTCACAAGTTTTGGGAAGTCCCTACTTAAGACTAAATTGATCAGGTAAAAGGAGTTCACATCTTACCGGTGACCATGATTGATATGTCCTTTACTCTTTCTAATTGTTTTATAGGTTACTGTTAAAATATGAACTCCCTTTACCTGATCAATTTGGTCTTAATTAGGGACTTCACAGAACTTGTGATCTCAGAGTGAAAACCTCTGTGAAAACCCTGGAACGATTAGTCCATACACGCCTCAGACCTCTGGTGTGTACATCACTGATCCCCATGCAATTTGCATACCAGCACAACATCGGAGTGGATGATTCAATCATCTACCTTTTGCAGAGGGCCTACTTTCCCCCTGGACAACGAAGGTAGAATGCAGGTAGAACTGTGAGAGTTATGTTAGTTCTGCCACCTGCAGAAATTGTCAGAAAAATGTGCAATTTTAGGGTGCATCAGGGATTCTACCAGTCTGTGGTGGCCAGTGCCATATTTTTTGCAGTGTGCTGGGGCGCCAACATAAAGAGTGATACTTCCTGGGTTAATAAGATTATCAGTAAGTCTAGCACTGTTATGTTACTGTTATTATCAGTAAGTCTAGCACTGTTATTATCAGTAAGTCTAGCACTGTTATGTCACTGTTATTATCAGTAAGTCTAGCACTGTTATGTTACTGTTATTATCAGTAAGTCTAGCACTGTTATATTGCTGTTATTATCAGTAAGTCTAGCACTGTTATTATCAGTAAGTCTAGCACTGTTATGTTACTGTTATTATCAGTAAGTCTAGCACTGTTATGGGGATTCAACTTGACACTCTGGAGGAGGTACCGGAGAGAAGGATCCTGTCTAAACTGCTGGCCATTGTCACCCACCCTCTGCATGCCATGGTTATGAAGCAGAGTAGCACATTCCGTAGCAAAATGATTTCACCGCGTTGTGCCAAAGAGCGCTATAGGAGGTCCTTCCTGCTGGTGGTTATTAGATTATTTAATGCCTCACCTGAGTGCTGTGCTGCTGGCAGCATGGACCTGGAACTGTTGGGGTGTTAGGACCTAGTTTAATTAATAGGTCACTTAGCTCTCAATTATACTACTGTCTATTCATGTTCCTATAGTTGTTGAACCCTATTTACTTGTATTAATTTACCTGTATATATATACATATACTATCTATCTATCTATCTATCTATCTATCTATCTATCTATCTATCTATCTATCTATCTATCTATCTATCTATCTATCTATCTATATAAAAGTTTGCATACCACTGGAAAATTGATAGTAGATGTACTATTTTTAAAGAAAAAAGGAGTGAGCAGGCAAAACAATGGTTTTTATTCCTCATGGGACTTATTTTCAACTGTAGGTCATAGTAGAATGGTACATTCATAAAACAAAACCTGACAACAAAGACAATTATTAAATGACCCCTGTTCAAATGTCTGCATACCCTCAGTTCTTAATAGGGTGTATTGCCCCCTTTAGCATCAATGACAGCGAATTCTTGCAGGTGGTAAAGCTGCCAATTTGTCTTGGCGAAATGCCTCCAGGTCATGTAAATTCTTTGGTGTTCCTTCATGAACCAAATGTTTGAGCGTGGCTCGATGATATTAAGGGGGGGGATAGGAAAAATTGAAGGGCCTGTGACTGACAGGGCCCTAGAAAATGATTACAACTTTAGGCAAAAATATTTTAACATTACATTATTAACCTGTCCATCTTTCCCATATCCCATGGCATTAAGAAAACATCCAAAGATGGCTGTATTGCGCATTGAGCATCCCCCTCCCACTTCACATGAAATGGTTTGGTCCTGTCCCCAAACCAGGTGTGAATGGTACTTGCCAGTGTCACTAAATGTAAGGACTTTTATGTTTTGTGACATAGATGTTATATGTATTTAGTTTTATTTAAACATTTCTTTGTGTTTTGTTTTATGCGCCAACCTCTGGGCACTGGGAGAGGGGTAGGCACTTGATTACTCATTACGTATGAAGGGTGCCCTGGCTAAATACTCACAGCGGCGCATAATGAGTAATCAAGATGACTATTTATCACAGTGTTCCGGAATGGTCTGCATGCATTATTGTGAGTCAACTCCGTCATGGAGGAGAGGCTATGTTGAAGATACATTACCATCCTGAGACCTGTGCTGTTGGTATACTTTATGAGTGTGCATATTTGATTGAGCCTTCATCTTGTTATGTGTCGTACAATATGTATACGTCTTTATTGTTTACATACGTTTTACGTTTTATGTTACTATCGCATCTGTGACTCGTTAGAGCACAAGTATGTTGTGCAGTTCCGAAATGCTTTGTGTATCAACAGTAACACCTATTAAGTATTTCAACATGTCTCCGTTCATTAAACTTTAAGAACACTCCTCCCTGCTCTGGTCTCCGTTCCTCTCCTCCACACAACACCAACTGTGACAGCTAGCCAGTAGGGAATTACAAGTAGTGCAGGTGGAGCACCAACAAAAATCTGGTTTCCTAAGATGAAGAGAAAGAAAGACAGAAGAGAGAAAAGAAAGGGTGACAATATGTTTCCCAATTTTTCAAAAAGGTACTTTTAAATT
The DNA here is from genome assembly GCA_016801145.1 of Umbra pygmaea. Taxonomy (NCBI): domain Eukaryota; kingdom Metazoa; phylum Chordata; class Actinopteri; order Esociformes; family Umbridae; genus Umbra; species Umbra pygmaea. The sequence goes on along the minus strand of JACXGM010010813.1, from coordinate 4,395 downwards.
AAACTGTTAGCTTAGTCCACAGTCAAATAGGCTGCTTTTTCTTGCTATTATTAGCTAGTTACTTTACTGAATAGCTTCACAGAATATTCTGTTTACATTTTGTTCCTATTTTAGTGTATATTTCATAAATGCAGGCAAACTTTTAGCAAGCTATTAACACCAAATCAGTCCCTGCCCCTGGCCCAGATGCAGCTTCAGGCTCACAGCTCTGTCTGCCCATCCTCGTACCCCTGAACCAGCTTTACTCCAAACTGAAAAGGAGGGGAGCAGCATTGTGTTGAATGACATGTCAGTTGGTATAATTGCAGGAGGTCCATTTAAAAATAACAAATATTATGAAGAATAAGCTATAAACTGTGGATAATTGAATATTACATACAAAAAGAAAGACGCATACTCAAGATTTCATCTCCAAGTGACTTTTAAAACACCAATATTTTGAAATAAATGTTTCGGCATCAACCTGCCTGCTGGTTATTAATTTCTTTTTTTAAATCCCTTTCAATGATAAGAATTCAAACACTATTTATTCACATAATTATCCTTTTATGAATCAAAACAAATTGTCTCTATTGGATGCTGGACAGTTTGAAGCAGAGTGACTGGGACTGTATAAGTATGTATGGGGCGCAGATGGCTCAGTGGGTAGGGAGTCAGACTTGTAGTCAGTATAGGATAATTTTCTTTACTATAGAACTGATGATTAATAAAATGTGTGTAGAAATAGGTTTCTTGTTTAGAATACGGTTCTGAGAAAATGCAATAAATGTAGCAAGAGATTTGGTATATGTTATGCAGAATAACTGTTCAAAGGATCAGTATTAGTCAGAACTAACCACTAAGTGATATTAAATGTGTGTTTGGTGTCTATTAGAAGCTATAGATCATGTGGAAATTATAAAACAAGACCAGTTATTCTGAGACTGTTGGAAAATGATTTATGTAATTAAGAAGGATTGTTCCCTGGGGAATGTATTGCAAATGCTCCTTTAGGTAAAGAGATGGCTTAATTAAATAAGATTATGTAGGAATGCAGGCAACTAGGTGACAATTGAATGTTGAATACAAGAGTCCTTTTGAAGCCAAGGTTCCTGCTGGTTGTGACCAAATGGCAAACATTTGGCTGTGTTTATCTATTGTTCTTGGTTCAGCTATCGGCCATACTGTAGCCAGCATGTTGGGGCTTCAAAGAAAAGCATTTACATGAGACCCAGACTAACTGTCGCCCTAAACCTGTTGAATGTATGTTGTATCCAAGGGCAACGATTGGTTAGATTTGAATAATGCCATCTATTAGGCCAGTAGTTCATCAGTATTGTTTTCCTGTCATGACGTCATTCCTGATATAACCAAAGTGAGAAATAATGATCGGGAGTTCTTCCTGCAGGAACGACCGGCATTATTGTTGATTCAAACAATAAAGTCTTTTGCTCTATTTACACATTCTCCGGACTCTGGCTAAATTAATCAGTTGATGAACACATCGATTGATACACGAAATCAGAAGCTTGCCAGTTCGATTCCCGACTGAGCCAAATGTCGTTGTGTCCTCGGGCAAGACACTTTACCCTAATTGCTCCCAGGTCGTTGCTGTAAATAAGACATTTTTTTCTTACCTGGTTAAATATAGGTTAAAATAAAAAAAATAAGTGACAGCCAATGTTAAAATTATTCCTTCAAGTCATATGAAGAAGTTGTGTCTACATGGATTTGATGCAGACTGAAAAATGTTGATTAACCGTCATCTAATCAGATGTTATGTCATTCTATAAATGATTATGTTAATTTGTTAATTGAAGAATGTACAGCTCTCGAATAAAGAGACCACTGTATTTCTTTCATGAATCAACCCCACTGAAAAAAACTGGAATGTGACAAGTTGGAAGGTTTTGACAAGTTTTCGGCGCAAGGAGTGGCATAAATGTCAAGATGCATGAAAGCCAATTATTATTATTATTATACAATTATTATTATTATTGGCAGCTAACTCTGGGCTTTTCCATGCTTGTCCTTCTTGATTTGAGCGCTGTGTTTGATACTGTCTCACATAAGATACTTCTTGACAGGTTAGCTTCTATTGGGATTACTGGCACTGCTCTGTCTTGGTTTAGGTCATATCTATCTGGACACAGTCAGTGTAGTTTTGAAAAGGTTTTAGTTTTAATTGAAAGGTTTTAGTTCAAGAACATCTACAGGTAACACTTGTGTTCCCCATGGCTCTGTTTTGGGCACGCTTCTTTTCATAATCTATATGCTCCCTCTCGGTTATATTTTGAGGACGTATGTTATTCATTTTCACTGTTAGGCGGATGAGACACAACCTTACCTGTCTGCCAAACTTACTGGTTCTTTTCCTCCCCCATCTTTTTCCAGCTGTTCAGTTGAAATTATAGATTGGCTTTAAGATAACTTCTTCAAACTAAATGGCAACAAAACGGAGGCTTTACTAGTTGGCACTAGATCTGTTGTATCTAAATCTAATAGTTTTTCTTTGTACATTGACAATAACACAATCTCTCCTTCCACACAGATTAAGAGTTTGGGTGTCATCCTGTATAGCACGCTATCCTTTGAAACTCAAATTAATAATATCACAAGGATTGCATACTTCCACTTATGTAATATTAACAGTCTCTGTCCCTTTCTCTCAAATAACAATACTGCAGCTTTAATTCACACACTAGTCACTTCACGTGTAGACTACTGTAATGCTCTTCTCACAGGTGTTCCCTCCAAACTGCTACATAAGCTTCAGCTGGTTCAGGTCTAATTCACACACTAGTCACTTCACGTGTAGACTACTGTAATGCTCTTCTCACAGTTGTTCCCACCAAACTGCTACATAACCTTCAGCTGGTTCAGGTCTAATTTACACACTAGTCACTTCACGTGTAGACTACTGTAATGCTCTTCTCACAGGTGTTCCCTCCAAACTTCAGCTGGTTCAGAAGTCGGCAGCTCATGTTCTGTCTAGAACACCATCTACTGAACACATTTCTCTAGTTCTTCAGCAATTGTATTGGCTTCCAATAAATTATAGAGTTGAATTAACGATCTAGCTACTGACATAGAAGGCACTTAATAATCTTGCACCCCAATACATTACTCAACTTCTCCAAGTTTACACTCCTTCACGTGCTCTCAGATCTTCATCTTCAGCTTCTCTTATGGTACCTCAGATTCAACTACTTACCGTGGGTGCCAGATCTTTTAGTTATGCTGCCCCCTGCCTATGGAACTCCCTTTCCCTTGATGTTCGCAATAGCGATTGCTTATTGACTTTTAAAACGTGTCTTAGGACACATCTTTTTATAGTTGGAAAACTGCCGGTTCGATTAATGACTGTCCCAAATGTCATTGTTTCCTTGGGCAAGAAGGCAATGTCTTGTAGTTATGTCTGCTAAATGAGGTATATGAGAACTGTCGTCAGTAGTTCATTGAATAAAACAACGTTACAGTTACCCAAACACACCTATCAATAGTAAAACCAGAGACTGTGCAGTGGGTTGTATATTAGTTTGAAATATTTTAAGTTTTTCATTAATGTTGAGAATTTTCTAGTCAAGACCATTAAAATTACATTTAGACTATAAAAAGTTGCCATTAGCACATTTCTTATAGAGGGTATCTGTCTTACCCAGTGTCACACTTTACTGTGGGTGTGTTGGTATGCAGTGTTGGGCAAGCTACTTGTAAAATGTAGTGAGCTAAGCTACTAGATATTCTACACTAAATGAAGCTTCACTACACTGAAGCTCCCCCCAGGAAAATGTAGCAAGCTAAGCTACAAAAAAATGGCAAAAGTAGTTTACTACATCTAAGCTATTTTTTTTTAGATTGAACCGACTTCATTTAAAGTCAATGCGATCTTTTAAAAGATTATTTAATTAATTTAATGAATCCTTTTGTTCTACTGCTTAATTCTATCTCTATCTCATGATGGCACCATATTATTTTCTATAATAGTGCTGAATGAAATGTTTCGAACAAATTTACCATTTTCAGACAAAAAGCAAATGAGTTAGTCTTCATAAAGTAAACCTTTGTCGACCTAAGTTATGCCCATCATTACATTTGACTACAGTAAAATGTGACACAGACCATATGAGCTATATTATTACTTGTATTATTTAGCTATCTTAACATATGACCACATTATGATATGAAAATGAACAGATGACATCAGTTGTAATATGCTTGTCACACATGGGTTGGGTTTGTTATGTGTTGTCTCTGTGATCCCTCTGTTTGTATGAGTATGCTGCCCTCTTGTGTCTAGTTTTGTCATAGGTTCATTTAGATTATTAGTTGGGTCATTGGTAGTCACGGGTGGTTTGAATTAGTAATTAGTATGTGTTTGTATTTAACCAGGTTGTTCTCCCCTTGTCTCTTGTC
>JACXGM010010812.1:0-25929 GCA_016801145.1 Umbra pygmaea | reverse complement strand
CAGTATGAAGGACTCAAACCCCATCCTACCTCACCCAGACAGTATGAAGGACTCAAACCTCATCCTACCTCACCCAGACAGTATGAAGGACTCAAACCCCATCCTACCTCATTCAGACAGTATGAATGACTCAAACCCCATCCTACCTCACCCAGACAGTATGAAGGACTCAAACCCCACCCTACCTCACCCAGATAGTATGAAGGACTCAAACCCCATCCTAACTCATTCAGACAGTATGAAGGACTCAAACCCCATCCTACCTCACCCTTACAGTATGAACGACTCAAACCCCACCCTAACCAACTTGGAAGGTGTCCCTATAATGTGCTACTTTAGACCAGTGCCCAGGTTAATGTAAACCCATTACATTTGGGATGTACTGTACTTTAGTCCATGTACTGTACTTTAGTCCACATACATATCTCAGATGCACTTCTCTCTTTGTCCTCTATGGTGAAACATGCATGGCTGGCTTTTACAAGCACAGCTAGCTGATAATTGCACGGCTGGCTGATATGTGCACGGCTGGCTGATATGTGCACGGCTGGCTGATATGTGCACGGCTGACTGACATGTGCAAAGATAGGTCATACGATTACGGCTGGCTGAAATTTGCAAGACTGGTTGATATATGAACGGCTGGCTGAAACATGCTCGGCTGGCTGACACATGCAATTCTGCCTGAAATGTTCAAGGCTGGCTGATACGTGCATGGCTGCCTGAAACATGCACCGCTGCCTGACATGTGCACAGCTGGCTGATACATGCACGGCTGTTGTATAGGAGACATCTGGCCACACCCGGAGATCTCAATATAATTACAATAGCAGCCACTTCCAATCACGTCCATGTAACCTTATTATCTTGCTCTGGACAAAAGGGAGCTAAACAACAAATGAGATTGACCTTAGTCACATACAAAGTGGCCCAATTGATTTAACTTTTTATAGGCAAACAAAAGTTTTTAATCACAAACACTGACATTTGTAGGACTAGGTCTCTTACAAATCATCGTAGAAGATAGAAATGGCATATGGCAGTTTGAAAATGTGAATCCAATTGGACTAGAATTTTGGTACACATGATCTTTATATGAAAAACTTTGCTGAAATATGAGCTGAGTATTTAACTTGATATAATATTACATAATGTGTACCATAGACTTAATTATATTTCAATTGATTATATCATCAGAAGCCATTTGTAATGAGATAATTAACATTTTTATTGCCGTTTCTGAATGACCCATGGATAATCGTTTTTTTAAATGACAAAGCCTGATATAATTTTTTAATTCAATTACTTCCCTGCGTCATTATTGGGAAGCAAAAACATAATCACATGCAGTCCAGCCCCAGACATGTTTGCAAATAAACCACTTTTCAATTTTCAGATCTTTATCTCAGTGAAAATGCTTCCCTTTTAAATTGATACACCTTTGCTTTTGCTATGTAATATAGTTTATGTCCCAGATTGTGACCGTTACAAGACATGGCAGAGGGTGTCAGTGAGATACATCTCTGTTCTGTTTCAATCACACACACCAGGAACTCATTTCCTCCATCAGTATTGTATTTAAGCTTTCAGTTTGTGTGTATTCCCTTTCTTCCTTTTAGTTTTTTGTATGTGTACATGTTATTGTGCACCTTGAGTGTTCGATCAGTATAGTTATACTATTCTTAATGTGGTTCAAAGCTGAACTATGATATTGAGAAAACAGCTACACTAAGTTGGCTAGAATAGCTGCTTTGGTCGTGATTGTGGCGGGACAGCTATTCTTTATATAAAAACAGCCTGGAATGGCAACACTTATCACTGAACATTTTTTTTAATGAGGGCCAGTAAGGGGGGCAGTGATTGTTTCATGGCGGCCCCTCAGGGCATTTCCCTTTTAACCTGTCTGACGCCACTGTATAACCTATACAGAAAATACTGAGAGTTAAATAACTGAGTGAAATATGCTGTATCAGCAAACCAGAGAACCCTTTGTCACTTTGATGACGTTTTCTACAGCATTGTAATCAGAGTGGTCAATGATGCACTGCCCCTTACAAAACTCTCTCATTCAACTAGCCAGAATCTTGGCACTTTCGAATTAGTCATGGTTAATATTCCACTGCATCAGCAAATAGTGACTGCTTGTGCTTTAACATTAAAAATGGTAATGGAATTCACCATAACGCCATGGCAGAAAACGCTAGAACATTAAACAACCTGTCAGATTTCATTAAATTCTCTGCCGCAAAAAATGCGAGTGTCACCTTAATTTACCTCAGCCGCTTGAGAAAAAACGCCACTGCCAGGTTGACCACAGAGGCGTGAGTGAATTTGGAAATTGAGTCACAAATGGAACCTGTGTCAAAAACACTGAAAGTCACTCAGTCATCAAGTTAATGGGAGTGTATGTTCGTAAGGAGACTGGAAACGGATAGAGGAGTTAATGAGATTTTAATCAGCCGATGAGGGAGAGGAGACTGCAGAACAGTGTGTGTTTATTTGGTCTTCTCCCTGCTGTGTGCTTTATTAACCAACTAGGAACACACAATTGAATGAGGGTTTTTATGAGGCCTGCCGAACCTCTGCTTTTTCCTCTTTATAGCTTGCTCACTATCACAAATATTACCTCTCTCTCTCAATCACCTTCATTTGCTGCTCCCTTCTGTTCCTGATATCTTCACACTCATTAACCACTATTAGAAGAATTGATTTGCTCTTTGGGTTTTCAGGCTGGGAGTCAGTATAAGCATTTAAACTGCAGGCAACTGAAATGGGTGTTATGAAATTAATTTGACAGATTCACAACAACATTGGGGTACAAACAAAACTCATGGAGAAATATCCTCTTCAGATTCTATGGTACATGCTAGAATCAAATCAAGCCACAGTGCCGCAGAGTGCAAAGGTTACTGAAGCTGTCGTCACCTCAGAATTCCCCAATTACAGTCCTATAAACTAGACAGAGCATCGGTCTGCCATGCTAGCTCCACAACCCGCCTGTCCCGACTCATATAAATCAGCTCCTATGTATAGTATTTAATAATTAACGTCTGCTTTGGATTGCTTTCATTTGATTGATTCTACCGGGTGAGCCCGAGGTAGATTGATGGCGGCAGGCAAGTCTGCGTACGAGCTGCACCATAACCAAGCAGGCGGTTGTGGCTGTGCTTATTACAGAAGCAGCGTGTTTTTGGCACGTCCCTCTGCCCTGTCAGTCATGCTGTGTTCAGGAGACATTTTGTTTTCCAACCGCCTGTCTAGTGTTTGGTCCCCCGTAATGGAGCCGAAGGTGCTTAGATAATAATAGTGTTTGCAGTAAAGACAGTGTAGTTTGTTCACTGATGTACCTCTTTAGTAAAACAAAAAACACTAAACATACTGTAGCTTTGAATAAAAAAAAGAAACATCAAGTAGCAAGCCTAGTCCACATTGGTGAAATATTTGGGGGGGATTTCCATAAATCGATAAAATTGAGCATAAACCAAATCCCATCTACAATGCACACTGGGTGCTTTGTTCTGTACTGACAAAAGCATTGGGTGATGACTGGCCTGTTACATCCTACCAACAAGATGGATTATGGCTGTGTGCCTATATGTTTGTGTGTGTGAGAAAGAGGGAGAGAGACAGAGAGAAGAGGTTCCAGTCTAGCGTCAACACACAGCCTGTGATCCAGTGCTCTTCTCACTGTGACAAACCGGTGTACAGCTGTATTCACACCTCTGGGAGTGAGAGAGACAGGTGTGTATGTGTGTTCATGAAGAACTTTCCTATCTATCGCACTGCATGTGTGACATGTTTGGGTGTGTGTGCCTTTGAGGCAGAGGAAACGTGTGTGCAGGTTCATGTATTGGGACTAAAGCAGGCCAGGTCTTGATTCTGTGGGGACGGTTGTTTGGGACTTGGAATACTTCTTTTTTAATTTTAATTTTTAATTTAACCTTTATTTACCCAGGTAAGTTGACTAAGAACAATTTCTTATTTACAGCAACGACCTGGGAACACTTAGGGTAAAGTGTCTTGCCCAAGGACACAATGACATTTGGCTCACTCGGGATTCGAACTGGCAACCTTCTGACTACAAGTCTGACTCCCTACCCACTGAGCATTCTGCGCCCCATTCTTCCTGTGTGGCAGAGGAACACAGATGGATGCTATGGGACTGTCATTCTAAAAGGACATAATAGCATTGCCAAAATGTAAGTGATGCATTTCAAGATGCATAGAAAACACAATATTGGACATTTATATACAGGTCCTTCTCAAGAAATTAGCATATTTTGATAAAGTTCATTATTTTCCATAATGTAATGATACAAATGTAACTTTCATATATTTTAGATTCATTGCACACCAACTGAAATATTTCAGGTCATTTATTGTTTCAATACTGATGATTCTGGCATACAGCTCATGAAAACCCAAAATTCCTATCTCAAAGAATTTGCATATTTCATCTGACCAATAAAAGAAGTGTTTGTAAAACAAACAAAAAAAAGAAAAAGTCAACCTTCAAATACTTATGTTCAGTTATGCACTCAATACTTGGTCGGGAATACTTTTGCAGAAATGACTGCTTCAATGCGGCGTGGCATGGAGGCAATCAGCCTGTGGCACTGCTGAGGTGTGATGGAGGCCCAGGATGCTTCGATAGCGGCCTTAAGCTCATCCAGAGTGTTGGGTCTTGCGTCTCACAACTTCCTCTTCACAATATCCCACAGATTGAGCACAGTAATACCATGGTCAGTAAACCATTTACCAGTGGTTTTGGCACTGTGAGCAGGTGCCAGGTCGTCCTGAAAATGAAATCTTCATCTCCATTAAGCTTTTCAGCAGATGGAAGCATGATATGCTCCAAAATCTCCTGATAGCTAGCTGCATTGACCCTGCCCTTAAAACACAGTGGACCAACACCAGCAGCTGACATGGCACCCCAGACTATCACTGACTGTGGGTACTTGACACTGGACTTTAGGCATTTTGGCATTTCCTTCTCCCCAGTCTTCCTCCAGACTCTGGCACCTTGATTTCTGAATGACATGCAAAATTGGTTGTTGTTTTGTTCTGCCGCTGTTTCTGGTTCAAAAGTGGCTTGACCTGGGGAATGCGGCACCTGTAGCCCATTTCCTGCACACGCCTGTGCACGGTGGCTCTGGATGTTTGTACTCCAGACTCAGTCCACTGCTTCTGCAGGTCATCCAAGGTCTGGAATCGGTCCTTCTCCACAATCTTCCTCTGGGTCCGGTCACCTCTTGTCGTTGTGCAGCGTTTTTTGCCACACTTTTTCCTTCCCACAGACTTTCCACTGAGGTGCCTTGATACAGCACTCTGGGAACAGCCTATTTGTTCAGAAATTTCTTTCTGTGTCTTACCCTCTTGCTTGAGGGTGTCAATGATGGCCTTCTGGACAGCACTCAGGTTGGCAGTCTTACCCATGATTGCGGTTTTGAGTAATGAAACAGGCTGGGAGTTTTTAAAAGCCTCAGGGATCTTTTGCAGGTGCTTAGAGTTAATTAGTTGATTCAGATGATTAGGTAAATAGCTCGTTTAGAGACCCTTTTCATGATATGCTAATTATTTGAGATAGGAATTTTGGTTTTTCATGAGCTGTATGCCAAAATCATCAGTATTAATACAATAAATGACCTGAAATGTTTCAGTTGGTGTGCAATGAATCTAAAATATATGAAAGGTAAATTTTTATCATTACATTATGGAAAATAATTAACTTTATCACAATATGCTAATTTCTTGAGAAGGACCTGTATATAAATGTCCAATATTGTAGACATGTAGGAGGAGCTTGGGCAAAGAGTATTAAAACACAGTGGAGAGTAGCAGCTTGTGGGCAATAGCAGGACCATAAAAATGGAATTAGTAGAAACCTTGTTGAACTATTTTGCTTGGTCTTTTGATTAGTACACAACAAAATTGTGACTGTTGTTAGTTGTCACAATGACAACACGGGCCAGCGGGGCTGTAAAGTGTGTCGTACTCACTATTTTTCCCGTTAGCTAACTCAAAGTGATATTTAGCTAGCTATCAGTCGAAATTATTTAGATCTTGTCTAGCTCTCAAGACAAGTAACTGTAGTTTGTAATATTAGCATATATTAAAAATATTTTGATGACTTACCAAAAGAATTATAACGCAATTAAATCCAGCACTCTCCAATTCCTCTTCCACACAAGGCAGGGCACGGTGATCTTCTTCTTTGATTTAATGGCAGATCGCAACCATCTGAAAGGTGAATACACCGCCACCTACTGTCAGGCCTCAGAGATATTTTAGAGCAGTTGACTACTCTGTTGCTGCTGCAAAACTAACTAGTGAGTCCGCGACTTGCCGCAAATCGGTTTAATGCGGAAGTAGGCCGTTAGAGCTTTGCACTGGAATGGTACACCACAAAATGTCTGCCGCTCTGACTTTTATTTGAATTGGAATGGCATTTCTAATCATTCCATTTCTATGAGCAGGACAGTATATAAAATGCATGTGCAATGCAGTCCTGTGTTTAGTTCAAACAAAGTGCAGTTCAGGCAGATAGCTGCCCAGTATGGATGCATTTAAAATCCTAACAGCCTGTGGAGAGTAGCTGTTTAGCATCCTGCTGGATCTGGAGTGGAGGCTCCTGTATCTCTTCCCAGACGGAAGGAGGGAGAAAAGGCTGTGAGAATGGTGGGAAGAATCTTTTATGATGTTGATGGCCCTGCGAGCACACCGCTTGTTGTATATCTCCAGCAGGGAGGGGAGAGGGGCATTGATGATCTTGCTGGCTGTCTTTACAATCCTTTTCAGTTGATGTTTCTCCAGGGCCTTACAGCTGCCAAACCAGGAGGTGAGGCCATATGTTCTGACAGATTCAATAGTGCCTCTGTAGGTGGTAAGATGGATAGTAGGTAGCCCTGCCTTTTTCAGACACCGGAGGGAGTGGAGCCACTGATGGGCTTTCTTGACAATAGCCGTGGAGTTAATGGAGAAGGTTAGATCATCCGCCAGGTTGACCCAGAAACTTGATGCCGTTGACTCTCTCCACAGCGGTGCCACCACTGGTCAGTGGCGTGTGATGGTGTGTAAACGCCCTCCTAAAGTCAATGACCATCTCCCTAGTTTTCTCGACATTTAAGAGGAGGTTGTGTAAGCTGCACCAAGATGTTAACTCCTCTACCTCCCTCCTGTGTGTAGACACATCATAATTGCTGATCAGACCACCACTGTCATGTCATTAGCAGACTTTATGATATGATTATTAAAACAGGCAGAGCAGTGATGGATGAGCAGGCTGACCAGCAGGGGGCTTAAGACACAGCCCTGGGGTGTCCCTGTGCTCACCAAGATGGTTTTCGAGGTGTGTCTGTCCACCCTGACACTCTGCTGTCTCTGCGACAGGAAGTTAAGGGTCCAGCTGCATGTGCCATAATCCACTAACTGTTGTGGAAACTAGTGTTAAATGCTGAGCTGAAGTCAATGAAGAGCAGCCTGGCATAGGTGATTAATGGAGTGCAGTGGAGATGGCATCTTCAGTTGAACGGTTAGCTCTGTATGCAAACAGCTAGCCCTTGATGTGCTGCAGGACAAGCCGCTCAAAACATTTAATGGATATAGGTGTTAGAGCCACGGGGCGGAAGTCATTTAAGCAGGTCGTGTTTGGCTTTTTAGGCACAGGAATGATGGTGGTGCTTTAAAGGCAGGTGGGAACCACACCTTAAGTGAACGAGATGTTAAAGATACAGCATCTGAAAAAAAATATTTGAGCTGCTCAGCACACCCCTTCACCACACGCCCAGGGATGTTGTCAGGACCAGCAGCCTTGCGGGTTGATGCTGGCAAAACCTTCTTTAACCTGGGTGGCTGTCACCTGGAGTACCTGCTTGTCGGCTAATGATGAGGGTACCTGTGCCTTGTTGCTGCTATTCACCTCACTTCCAGTCACTAGAGGAAGTCACACATACTGTAAGAGATTTGCAGAGACAGGGTTTGTTTGGCCTTGGTAAGTTACTGTGGATGTATCTGTAACAGTATTTAAAAGGAAGGACACACCTGAAGACACGACCAAGGGGAGAAGATAGAGAATGTGGTAGAGACAGAGAGAAAGTACAAGATGGAGAATAGGGAATGAGATAGAAACAGGAAGAATACAGGAATTATGGAGAATGAGGTAAAGACAGAATGGTGTAGAGACAGAATAGTGTAGAATATTGTAAAATTAAAAAAATAATGGTTTGTAGCATTTTGAAGGTGTTCAATGAAATGGATGGATTATGCAATTTTGCCAGAAGACTGATTCATTCAAGCAGCTGATAAACACAACAAAGTAGACTTATGACAATACCGAAACAGGTAGCTTAGCTGTCCAAAGCATACTCTACCTACATATCATAATGTATTTAGTAGGATCAATCAGTTTAGGAATATATATAATCATTGATGGATTAAACAGTGGAAGGCGCACAAACACACACACACACGCAGGCACAAATGCAAACCCACAGTAACCCTACGGAGAATGAACAGCTGAGAAGTCTTCGGAGAGGGCTCCATGGATCGATAAGCTGAAGGGAGGAGCGCCCAACCATGAGGGGGAGGGAATGGCCAAACGACCAGTCTCTAAAACGGCTCTTAAAGTCGTGTTATGTTTCATCATCAGACCACAATCGGTAACACGGGGTGACACCCAGAGATACCCCCGATTAACTTATAAGTAAAAGCCCCATTTTACTTTAAAGAACTTAGGGAGCACACATGCAAATTAAATCTATAGAAGCCTTATAAACAGTTTTGCTTGGTCATTCGATTAGTACACAAAAAAATGGCGACTGTCGTTAGTTGTCATGGAAACAACACGGAAATCTTTCAATGCGGAAGTAGGCAGCTAGATCTTTGCAATGGAATGGTACAGGTAAAAATGGCTGCCGCTCTGACCATTCTGCTACATTTATCTGCATTGGAATGGGACTTCTAATCATTCAATTTCTATGGGAGTACCTCAGATGAAAGTGTTAAGACGGGGCGTTTTTGGGAAAGGTGTCAACTGTGAGGGTGACTAGATGGCCAATGCTGTTGAGGTAACTGGACTAGAATAATGGCAAGGCACAATGGGATGCTAACACTTCAGCTCTACTTCTAATGGATTGGCTGGCCTCACATCATTTTCCAAGTCATTTACAGGTATGAAACTGATACCTGGTCAATTTACACTATTACAATCAGAATCATGTATTTCAAATAAATTAAACCACAAACCCTCATAAAGGGTATTTTCTCCTTCAGTTGAACATAAAAACTATCATATCCCTTGTCAGTTCGGGAATAAAAATGTATAACAAGCAGTGAGACATTGATTAATTATCATCAGCTTAAATGTGCCTTACTTTACAGTGTGGGAGATGCTCTTTTTCTCTGTGCTGAGAATGTGGGTGGTGAGTGAATGAAGACTTCAAACCACCCTTATCTGGCAGTCTGCAGGCAGCCAAATAGGACAGCCCATCAATCAGGAAGAAACCGAGAGAGGATCTCAATTAGCCTTTTAACGATTCCTTGAATCCTCGTTGCCTCCTATTCAACAAAATATGTGGTCCAATTACGCCTGTTCATAGGATAAAGACGAAGATAGCAGAAGTGAGGAATTTTAAGAAACAGGAATTAAGAAAGACCCAGGTAAGGGTGGTGTGGAGGGCAAAGTTCTCTCCGCTAAGGTACAAAGCTCATTAGCCATGGCTGTTATCAGTAAACTAAAGGATGTCTGAGCTTGTAACAGTGCATGCCTAGGTGAAAGTGCTAGATCAGTAATCACACATGGGGAATTTCATTTGAACAATGATCTTGACATTTCAGTCATGCTAAGACACATACAAATTTTGTGTGTGAAGATTTGAGCTCAATCAAATGTTTTCTCTTTCTTTGAAGATACTATTTTTTGGCTTGGGACATTGCTTGTTCACAAGGTGGTTTGGATTTAGTCAGTGTTTTTGGATGTATAGAGGTCATATATGCTATCAGAGAAGAAAAGTAAAAGTACTTGGCTTGTTCAGTATGAGGGTAGTTTCTAATTAACACCAAACATTCTCAGTTCCATTCTATTAGTGAAACATTCTCAGTTCTATTCTAATAGTGAAACATTCTCAGTTCTATTCTATTAGTGAAACATTCTCAGTTCTATTCTATTAGTAAAACATTCTCAGTTATATTCTATTAGTGAAACATTCTCAGTTCCATTCTATTAGTGAAACATTCTCAGTTCCATTCTATTAGTGAAACATTCTCAGTTCCATTCTATTAGTGAAACATTCTCAGTTCCATTCTATTAGTGAAACATTCTCAGTTCCATTCTATTAGTGAAACATTCTCAGTTCCATTCTATTCTTTACACCTCTCCAGTCCAAAGTAATGATGAGCTGGTATCAGTTTATCATGCTGACTAAATCCTCTCGTCACTTATTGAAGGATTCGTCATTGGGACTGCTCTTATTTCCCTGGTGAATGTTTTCAGTCTTTGAGGAAATAATCATCATTGCACGCCCCTTCCTCATTTATCATTTTAAATAATTAACACTAATGATCATCAGGCTCCTCCCACCTAATGTCCTTTGTGCATCTGTGTGTGTGTTTGTCTGTGTGTGTAAAACAGTTAGAAAAACAAAAAGAGAGGGAGCACCAGATAGAGGATGTCTCTGTACAACAGTGTGTATTTCTGTGGAATTACAAAGGGGCTGTACGTGTGAATGTGTGTATCCATGTGAGCTTTTGAATGCTATTGATTCCAATGGACATCACACAACACAAGAGCCTCTGCACAACAAGGAAATAATTAGCAAAAGAACCCTTGTTAGCCTGACACACGCCCGACCTGTGGCCATCTCGTTACCGCGGAGACCATTAAATGGAAGGGCGGAACTGGCAAATACCAGACAACCTTGGCAACAAGAAAGACACCCAGCACTGCTATAGTTTCAAATCTTTGTATAAATTGTACATGCCTACTTGCTTTGAGGAACAGACAAAGGCTTCCCGTTTGCAGGCTGTCTGCGCTGCTTCAGAACACCACACTCAAGGACCCCTGCTGGGGAAAGCCCATCTGAACTCAGGAATGGGAGAGCGGGTGCGTGGGGCTTCCAAGTCTACAGAGGAACGAGTATTTCATATTAATGTTGAGTTGGGAATCTCTAACGGCTTTTTTATCCTGCTGTTGCTGTAGCCCCCTCCCCCTCCTTGACGACTCCAAAGACCTCTTTAGATCCCGAGGTCCGTTTGATGTCTGACAGGGGGGTACCCATCGGTGCAGTTGACCCCCGGGGGCGCCCCATTCCACACGTGAAAAATCTATTGTTGTTGTATTTACCTCGGCACTGCAAGGCAATGAACCCTGACTCTGCTTAATGCAAATATGCAAACGTGTAATGATGTTGTATAGCGGAAGGAGATTGGGTATTCTGTTTGGAAATTAGGTATTTTTTTTACATGGGAGCGCTTTAACCACACCATCTTCTCAGCACTTTGTTGATTAGAACCTGTGGGTTGGATGGGACTGTAGGCTGGAGAACGAAGCATTTCACTGTCAAAACAGGGAGAAGGGAATCAAAGATGGGGCTGTTCACCCAAAACGTTTGACCTTGCAGATAGAGCCATTTCCTGGCTCCACATGAAACCAGACAGGGAATGTTCGTTCAATCCCTGCTCAGGCATGCTTATATTTGGAGAGATTTTGGAGAGAGGGCAAACAAATGGAAAGCAAAGACATTATCCTGTTCAATGAGCTGGAA
Organism: Umbra pygmaea; assembly: GCA_016801145.1. Taxonomy (NCBI): domain Eukaryota; kingdom Metazoa; phylum Chordata; class Actinopteri; order Esociformes; family Umbridae; genus Umbra; species Umbra pygmaea. Next base: position 14,170 of record JACXGM010010812.1, on the reverse strand, counting down.
TGCCACAGGGTCAAAGATGTGTGATTGGTGCCCATAGATTTGCACTAAAACAAGGATTACAATAGAGTTTTCTATTTCTAATAGAAACTGTGTCCTCAGGATTGAGCAGTTTGTTTACCCAAAGCGGTCCAATACTCCAGGCGTGAGACACAGCTGAAGCACATTTACCATAGTGATTGTAGTAAAAACACAACTGAGAAATAGAAAAAAAGTATTTAATCTAAATTCAGGTTCATGAACCAAAAACATATCAAAGTGAACATGTCCACACCTGGTACTTTCACCCACTAGAACCGATTAAGTTTTGATCGACATTGACCACTTACCAGGGATATTATTCCTGTTAACACACAATTACCAGATTTACGAAGGACCCAGGACAGTCCTGACTTGTGTCTATTAACAACACAACTAAGAGCAAGGAAGTGTTTAGCTTTACTAAAATATATTTTCAGTTTTATAATCATATGGGTCCTGTGGTCTCCATATCTCATTAGGATAGGATGTATTAGAGTCAATAGTCAATACACACTTGATTTGTGTAAACAGGTTTGTAAACCCACACATTACAGTAGGTTTGTTTTTTCAACGTTGGGACCGGAAACTCAGAAATCATTAGTCAAGTGCAACTAAAACCTAAACTTCTCGTTGTCCTTACACCTAACAATAACTATAATATGTAACTGTAAAAGTATCTAGTTCTAAGAATATGCCCAATAGTAGATAGTAGAGGTAAAAGTATCCTTTACCTAATCCCTAAGCCAGAAATCACATTTTCTGTTGTGAGGAATGCAAAAACAACAACCAAACTATCTGTTGATAGGTTTGGAAGGTTTTTCTATCCTTCTGAGGACATGACACATAAACCAAATGCCATATCTCCTAAGTGACATGTCCAATTATTGATGGTGCTTCTACCTTCATTACAATAGGAGGGATTTGTAAACTAGAAGTCAATGTTTTATTAATTAACTCTGTGGTAGATGATGCATTTACTAAACCCCTAACCCCTCTGTGGAAATTGATGTGTTTACTTAACCCCTAACAATGCTGTGATAGCTGATGAGTTTACTAAACTCTTAGCCATTCTGTGATAGTTGATACATTTACTAAACCCCTAGCCATTCTGTGATAGTTGATGTGTTTACTAAACCCCAGCCATTCTGTGATAGTTGATGTGTTTACTAAACCCTAACCAATCTGTAATAGTTGATATGTTTACTAAACCCTAACCAATCTGTGGTAGTTGATGTGTTTACTAACACCCTAACCAATCTGTAATAGTTGATATGTTTACTAAATCCTAACCAATCTGTGGTAGTTGATGTGTTTACTAAACCCCAGCCATTCTGTGGTAGTTGATGTGTTTACTAACACCCTAACCAATCTGTAATAGTTGATATGTTTACTAAATCCTAAGCAATCTGTGGTAGTTGATGTGTTTATTAAACCCCAGCCATTCTGTGGTAGTTGATGTGTTTACTAAACCCTAACCAATCTGTAATAGTTGATATGTTTACTAAATCGTAGCCATTCTGTGATAGTTGATGTGTTTACTAAACCCTAACCAATGTGTGATAGTTGATGTGTTTACTAAACCCCAGCCATTCTGTGATAGTTGATGTGTTTACTAAACCCTAACCAATCTGTGGTAGTTGATGTGTTTACTAAACCCCAGCCATTCTTTGATAGTTGATGTGTTTACTAAACCCTAACCAATCTGTGGTAGTTGATAAGTTTACTAAACCCTAACCAATCTGTGGTAGTTGATAAGTTTACTAAACCCTAACCGATCTGTGGTAGTTGATGTGTTTACTAAACCCCAGCCATTCTGTGAAAGTTGATGTGTTTACTAAACCCCAGCCATTCTTTGATAGTTGATGTGTTTACTAAACCCTAACCAATCTGTGGTAGTTGATAAGTTTACTAAACCCTAACCAATCTGTGGTAGTTGATAAGTTTACTAAACCCTAACCGATCTGTGGTAGTTGATGTGTTTACTAAACCCCAGCCATTCTGTGATAGTTGATGTGTTTACTAAACCCCTAGTCCCTCTGTGGAAGTTTCCTCAGCCACATGTGAACATGGAGGCAGGGATAACTCCTGGCACAGGCAGACAAGGTGATCGTTAAGGGTGCCAAGTCTTGTAGGGGAGCAAGATTGTGCACAGCCAAACATTAAAACTCAATGCACCCCTCCCTTGCTTACATGTCGAGCGCTCTACTCTACCGCACCTCACTGTTGCGGGGTATGGGCAACTTTTTTCTTTTTCTTTTATTTCTGTCATCCAATTCTTTATATCTAAAACACAAGCTTCCAGGGTAATGCATGGTCATCACAGTCACAAACAATGACAGATGAGTGAATCTGTCAGGTGCACAGGGGATAAGACAGAGAGGAAGAGGGGAAGACATCTCAACAGTTACTGTCTGTACACCTGGCCGTTTTGCTGACTGTTCAAATATTAGAATGCTCTTACTACTGAGTTGTGGTTGTTTCACCACTTTTTACCTTGCTTCTCTTAAATGCACTTACTGTAGTTGCTCCGATTAACAGCAAATGTTAATTGACTAATATGTAAATGTTAAGATAATAATCTAGCAATCAGTGTTGTTTTCAATCTTAGCTAAAAACCTACGTTAAAATGTGTTAGATTAGAAGTAGCTCTCTCACCCCGGAAATTGGCTATTCAAAAGTCTTTCCTCCAGCAGAAGATCTATCAAGACCTAGACCTCTCGCCACAAGAACAGTTTCTTCCCTACAGCAGTAGGCCTCATGAAAATGCCCCAGAAACCAAACTGACTCTGTTCCCCCAACGCAGAAACAGCAGATAGCTGTTAAGATACTATAGATATACTGTTCATAATCCTCTCATATCCTACAGTAAGGCATACATTATACGGTTCATGTACTGTTTCAATCCTAATATTTTAACTGTTCACTAGTTCTTTACATATTTGATCTTATGCAGATCAATACTACAATAGCTTGGTGAAGCCAACAACACTGAATAGTAATGCATTCTAATCAATTAATTAGTTGTTATTATTCAAATAATAAAGCTAAAAAGACAAAAGGCGTGGTGGACGTGTAACAATTTTACCTACTTTTTGAAAAAATAAAGCTATGAGTGTTATCTGAAAATGGGTAGTTATTGTAATTAGATGTAGCACTGCTGTATGTTCTTTATCATCCTGCTAAACCATAGTATACTTTAGGTACAGTGACAAATCAAACCTACATCTGTGCTAGAGCATAACACTTCAGTTGGCATATTATTAAAATACGTGGGATGTTCTTCATTAAACCTCACTCCTACCTATGAGTCTTAGCAGAGTCATCTAGCACACCTCCACTTATACAGCCAGGGCTATGAAATGTGTTTTTAAAATAAAATATGAAGGTAAAAGATTAGGTGGATGTTCGGGGCGTGTGGAGTGTGTGTTTGTGTGTGAGTGTGCGGTGGTGTGGGGGGCGCCAACTCCAAATCTGACCTAGGGCTTCATAATAGCGAGAGCCGGCCCTGCACGGAGTGAAAGTGTGTAGTGCACGGGAGGGGGGGGGGGGGTTTGCGGTTCACAGATAAAGTCACCCAGAGCTTGATACACTGACAACTGAGTATTATACAGTATTCTTTTCCTCTTCTTCTTTTTCTTCATCTTTTTCTTTTTCTTTTACGTCTGTGAGGTTTTAAGGTGGTGTGCATCCGACCACATTGTTGCATTATTGCCACGTACTGTGTTGGTGCATGAACCGGAATGAATGTAGTTATTTTCACCCAGACATGTTTCTGCTTGACCTATAGTTCTACCTCCAATTAGGTGATGTACTATTTGTCTTCCCATCATGCAACTGGGTAAAATTAATTATTCACATCATAGCTCCAATCAAAAATGTATCGCGTAAAGGCTGCTAAATTGAATGACAATACTAAACTCTACATAAAACTCAATCCAAAAAAAGAAATCTTCTAATTAAAATAACTTAGCCTCCAAAACACACAATAGGGTGCCATAAACAGGTGTAACTTTCTCTTTGCCACCACAACATTGTTCCATGTTTTACATATCCAGGCGTGTTTATGGTCCAAGCGCTTTAATCAATTGGCACCATGCCCAGTAGTTATCGAAGCCCCAGGTTTTTATGATTATGTGATTTACGCAGATTTGCGGCACAGTAATGAGACGACTGGGACATGCCACATCATGCATATTCATGAGTCTGTGTTTGGTTGAGAGGTGAAGACACACCTTCCATTGAGTCACACTCCCTCTTTTTCAGTCACTGAAGCCAGCAGGTTTATAACTACCAGGGTTGTGGAATAGCAGGTCTTTGTAATTACAATTGTGGATGTGTAACCAGTAACTGTAACTGATTACATATCAAAAGTAACCTACCCAACCCTGGTAACTAGCATTTGTTAAGTTTTGTTAGCTTAACATAATGTAAGCTATTGGTTTTTAGTTGTCATGAGCTAGCACAGGCTAGTATTAGCTAGCATTGTCACTACTCCTTATTATTAGGGGAAAATGAAATAATTGTTTACTGTCTGTTGTGTAGACCGATAGTCAAACAATAATCAATTTAGCCATGTGTATTTCAATCCAAATTATAATTGTCACTCAAATCACTTAAATGATTTGATTGTGACGGATCCATAAGAAAGACTAGCATTGAAAACGACATACAGTATGCAGGCATTACTGGTTTGATCAGTGTTGATTCAATGACTCTGCTAAAGCTCTGCTTGCTTTCTGTGGTGCTGAATACTAACACATACTCGAGGAGATACAGTTGAAAGTAAACATACTTTAATATAGAAGAAAACTCACAATCAAACACTGCCTCAAAGGACAAACGTGGAGAAACGTCTTATAAACCAACACACGTGTAACAGTAAATAATGAGCCACAGCTGACATGCACAAACACAGGACTTAAATACAGAGTAAATTAATAAGTGCAGACAGCTGGTGCAGTAATTAAAGACAGTTATATGGTGGGGAAAACATGTGACCTGACCTAAGGTGGCAAAAGCAAAATGAACAGGATGCATGCAATCAAAACAACACACTGCATAGGAGAAACTAGAAAAACATGTTGGGTCTTTAATGAACAAAGTACAATTTGTCTCACAAAACATGAAGATAACATGATGAACTACAAGTCTATTAGTTCGCTGATGTAGGAAAGGAAGATAAAGGTAGTTATAATAAAGTGAAAATTGATTATGAACGTTTCCTATTGAATGTAATTTATGTTTGTTAATGCTTAGGTTTGACATGTGAGTCAATGGAAACAAAATGGTATCCGAATGTTAGTTAAATGTTATTGTAACTAGCTATGTAATTTAAGGCTGGGCAATTGGATGTCAGCCATGACAGCGAAATACCTTTAAAAACATAGTTATTCAATTTGCAGCTTTTTACAAGTTAATTAACGTGCAGCAAAATCCTTACGCTTGCCCATTTTTCCTGCTTTTTCATTTTGTCCTCAAAGTTCGAAAATGTTTTGCGATGACGTCACTGTGTGAAATTCCGAAAACACTTACGGTGACCGTGTTGGGAATTACGAATGCACTGAGAAGGTGTTTTTAGTGACTGCGTTGTCGGGAACGTGACTGGCACATTGATTTTGAGCTGTTTAGGAGTCTGGAGTTATCTTTTAAGAAACAAATTTACTGTGGAATTTTTCTTTTAGACATACAAAAAAATAATAGTGCTTTATAATGGATTACAATATAGAATGCCTTCCTTCCTATGATGATATAATATACACCACAAACATAGACACTATTCATGTTCATAAAACATAATACATGAAATCATTTTGTGGTAAAACACAAACCTTTTATAGTATTTTGTATTATGACCAAATCATCCGTTTTTATAAATCCGTATGGTTATAATACATTATGTACTTATAACTAGAGCCTTATAAATATTTATAAGTAATGATCTATTAGGCAACATAGAGATTTATACATTTATTTAAAAGTAAGTTATACGTTATTATGGATACTTATAGTGTTATAATGCATTAGGAATGATTTTATAAAGCATTATAAAATTTACTTAATAGAAAGTGTTACCAAAATATTTTTAGCAGAAAAATGACCTGAAAGGAATTTATGTTAACACACAAATCAACAGCGTTCTCCTTGTTAGTTGGGGATATAACCAGAGACCTTTAGATATGAAGTTAAAACAGTGATATACAATCATGTACTTGTAATTCGTTTTTTATTTTTGTGAAAAATGTTGCATTCAAGTTTTTTTGTAATTTGTTTTGCACTTTTGAAAATAGTTTTGTACAAAGGATTTTTAATTTGTAAATTTTAAAACAATTTTTTTTATTTGTTTTGCATTATTGCTAGTTTTTGCACACTTATAACCTTGGAATTATTTTGTAGTTGTAAAAAAACATAAGCCTCAAAAGTTATTCTTGCAAAAGTACAAAAAACTAATGTGACTGGTCACAAAAATTCCATAGCGGCTCTGACAAAATTATTTTTACTTGTAAATTTCACTGCATTTCCAAACAGAAACCCCAAACGTATTCTGATCAATGAAATTATTGCTAAGTAAAAAACTTATGTCACTGTTTTGCCTTCATATTTAGGAACACAGTCAGAGAGGCTTTTTACACTACGATAGATTTCAATAGATTTCAGCAACATTTTCCAAAACCGCTTGAAGCGACATCGGCGATACTAACAGCCCAGGAGAAATAGCCCAGGTCGTTGCCGTAAATAAGAAATTGTTCTTAGTCAACTTACCTGGTTAAATAAAGGTTAAATAAAAAAAATAGGTATTGGGGGGAAATTCTTCACTGTAAGTCAATAGGCTGGTTTCTGAGCGAAGTGCTCTGGTACCCAACTCAAAATGTATTGAATGACAAACAGACAAACGCGCGATTGTGGTCTGTAGACATGGTAGTGTAAAGACAAACAGTATGGAAATTAGCTTGAGCGGATTCATAAATGTTGTTGAAAGCTATCGAAATCTATCGTAGTGTAAAACACCCCAGAGGCTATAACCATTAAGCCGCGTTGCTTCCACATAGCTTTTTTTGTCAACACTTTGAAGGACTTATATTGGTATCTCAACTCCTTCTACATTACCAGTGGGTTGTAAGTTTGAAATGTCTCCAAATCAGTGCAGTAATCACCAGAAACCTCTGTCATAGTCTTTGCAGTCATCCAAAACAAAGTCGGAGTAGCCACTGAATAATAAATAAGCAGATTTATTGAGGAGCGACAGTCGAAATGTCATCTCCTGTCAGACCTCGAGCACAAATAGATGAGGTGTGCCACGAGAACAGCTGATGGTTAACTGACATCAACCGTTTTCACAAAAGCAGGTCAGGTGACAAATGATAATTAAGATAGTGGAAATATCTGTTAATGGCCTGTCTTTGTGGGAGGGAGAGGGAACATAGACGACTTGCAGGCCTTCAGAATGGGGGGGCTAATTTACTTGCAAATGAGTCAATAAAAACCATTTCATCTCAGTTGCCGAGCCACAACCAACCCCTAAGAAAATGATGGATGGTGTGTATTTTCCTGGAAGGAGAGAAAACATTTGCGTTTTGATAATGATTAGCAAGGAGGAATATCTGACAGAGATACACATTAGCATGAAGTGAAAGTCAAGGCAATATGGCTGTCTCCCAATTGAAAAATAGAGAAAACAAAGGATGTGATGAATACAGAATGATTCAGGAATTGAATGTGCGGTACAGGTGACAGTATTTCTCCATGGATCTGTAGGTTTCCATTGTACCGTGTAATTATGAGCATGTGTGGGCTTGAAGAGTAGAGGTCTACCAGTGAGGCAAAAGTGGGTTCAGAGAGTGTTTGGTAGATTGCTTAGATAATAAAAATATATATATATTCTTTCACTATCTAGATATTACTGGAATAGAGCTGAAACATAGATAGAATGTGACAACATTAATGAGCTTCTGAGTTATGTAATCATGTAGTTCAGTCTCCCTATTATGCACTAATGTCATTTCTTTACACTTAGTGGTTGTTGATAAATTATTGTGAGTAATTGCTGGTGACAGGATCATGAGGAAAGGTCTATTGGCACTGTAACAAAAAATAACAAATTAGGAATTCACCTTCCCCGGCTATTACAAAGATGGGTTCAAACAAAGCAATCATCCTAGCATGAAGGTTTGTGTATGAATTAAGCCTGTAGGATTTTATTATACACCCTATAGCCATGAATGTAGACACATGACCTTCACTGACCTGAAAATCAGCCCCAGACCATTATGTTTCCTGCACCATTAGTAAGGGTGTCCACACACTTTTTACTATATAGTGTATATGTTGTAAAACGTCACTTATCCTTTGTTCACTTGAACATTAGCAACAGCTTATAATTCAAAGGCAATCATATTTAATGTGTCCAAAACAAATGGTGAGCCGGCTCTGCTAATTAAAACAATTCCCTGTACGTAAGTGTTCAAGACATGAGTGCTACAGTATTTAAGAATAAATTGAAGACTAATGTATTAGCATTGATTGGACAGTGTCATAAAGCAATAATGAAATTGTTAATTATCTTAGCATTTCCTAGGCGTCCAGCTAAAGGTTTCTCAAGTCAGAACACTCAAACATGCTTTTTTCTTTACTTCCTTCCCTTCTAACTTACACATCTTTAATTGGTTTAATTCACAGAATCCTTAAAAGAGTAGAATGTAAAATAATCCTTGCACTATTCTGTCTTTTACCTTGGATGCGCAAAATTATTCTCACTTCTCCTTAAACATATAATGAGAAAAAAATCAAAAAAGTTTTGAATACTTCCTCCTCTGGGGACTGATTGGAAAAAACATAATTGATGTTTCTGTAAAAACTCAAACTTTTTCTAAGATATCTACATCTCTATCACTTGAAGTGTGTCAGGATTATAACATCATGGTCTATCAAGCATGTTAACCCTCTGTTTTTGGACACATTGTGGAATCAGACACAACCTTTGATTAAGCGTTTACACCAGGGGTATTCAACTCTGGACCTCGAAGCCAGATCCACTTTTTCATTGCAACCCTCTAGTCTGAGACTTATTTAGACCTGGGACACCTATTTAGACTTGGGACACCAGGTGAGTCTAATTATTGTTGAGGTACAGAAAACAGAAAACCAGCAGTCTCCGGACACTGTAGGGTTAGATTTGAAGACCCCTGGTTTAGACCATAACTTCAAATAAAGAACAAAACATTTTAGGTAATCAAAATTTAAACCTATGTTTTGCAGTGACTGAAATGCATTTAAATAGCATTTTCAAGTAAATTTGTGAATTGGATTTTAATAAGAAATTTGCGAAAACATCAGGGAAGGTCAACAAGGAATAATAGAACAGAAAACGTGCATTGTTTCAATTTGTACTCTGGAGACATGGACAGATTTCGCTCTCAATTTTCAATTTGTTCCAGATATGGAATTATTCTACCATCGGAATACAAAATGGACATTGATCCTTTAGCAAGGTTAACTCAAGTTTACGGACCTCTGCATGTTTCTATCCCAACAGAAGAATGGAAGATTATTTGAAATTATCGTAAAATTGGCAAACAGGAACGCTAATAACTCCAACAGTATGATTGTTTCCTGAGTTAAATGAACGTCACTCTGTATCTGGCAACAAGGAAACGTAAGAGTACTGCTTTTGCCTACTTAAATGTGTTTGATAAAATATTTCCTGAAGAATGTTAAATTTCATTGGACCGGTATCTAACAAGGGAGTGTTACTAGGGAACCTAATTCAGAAATTGTATTAATTATTTAACCAATCCAGTCATGTTTTTCAATGAAGCTTGAGGCTAGAGAAAACAGGAATGCAAAATGCACAACAAAAGACAATTTAGGAATATTAGGAGAATAGATACAGAATGTCAGTGTTGTATCTGAAAAAGACAGGTACGGAGGGAGATACACGTGATGATTATGGGAATTGAGTCCAGGTGTGCACAATAGGATGAGAATCGAACGCCATCGTATGGCTGGTCAATGATTTTGGGAATGTGGCAGCTAAGTTTAAAATAATGCTAAGCCAGAAATGTTATTTTGGTTTTGTAATGTTTTAAGTATGGTGGTGACTGACAACAGCTGGGACAAATCAAAGGCATTACGTTTTCACAATTCCCCGCTGTAATTGGCTCCCTGCCACGCCCTTCATTACACATGCTTATTTAAATAAACACTAACCTTTCCAGGATGGCATTGGCTCCTTCACTTTCCTAGGTGACTAATAAAAAATTATACAGATGGCGGCCAGGTAAAATGTGTTGAAATTAATCCTTTTACAAGGATCACACACGCACAAAGTTTTTTATGTGTTTCCTCCTTGTTTTTCTTAACTCATGTGTTACTAATGTATTATTTCCTATTCTGTCCATTTAGATAACCTATGAATACAAATTGTAAATCAATTTGTAAAGCTGTAATTAAGCTAAATCCTCCGTAGTGTTGTTCAGAACTCTAAATTGGCTGGATCTTATACAGTATATTCAATGCATTATTGCTGTTCATTTATTTTCACCTTTTTATTTTCCTATATGACCTCTGACTGACTTGACAATTACACTTTTAATGACAGGAGATAAGAATTGCCCTTTCTTTGCATTTATTGGATTTAAACTACATCATCACCAGGTTTTCTGGGAATTTTTTTAATTATTATCCACACAGTAATTTTCCACTTAAAAGTCTGAAAAGCGAAAGGAGATAACAGGTTGCTCGCCAACCATCTCCATCAATCAAGGCCTTTATTCATCCAATGTTCTATCTAACAGTAAACGACTCCTGATAAAAAACAACACACACACACACACACAAACGCACACAAAACTGGGGGGAAAATAGGGACTCCCACTGAATCCAAACAAGACGAAAAGTCTCAGAGGCACAAGGAATGAGCCCAAGGCAGGCACGTGCACAGGTAGGGCTCGACCTGTGCAGAGCACATGCCCTTTTTGCCCTTACACTCTGAAGTGCCCTTTTTTTATTTATTTAAAAAGAAAGGGGTGCCCTTTTTCAGTTTCGACACGTGCCCCTCAAAATGTCTGTGCACGGCCCTGGCCCAAGGCCTTGACAACCAACAGTCCAACCCGGCAACGGTTGCCACTGGAAAAGGCCTAGCTGCTGTTGGCCTTTTGCTTGATCGGCAAGCCTCCTCAGATGATACGAACTCCGTAGGCACAGCAGATCTCGCTCTTCACCGTGGACCAATTAACCCTGTCACTCTGGGGTCCCCCCCACTGCCACCCATTTCCACTCGAACCTGTTAAAAAGAGGGACATGAAGAAGTAATGAGGGCCTTTCACAGACTCAAACCAATCAGCAGGGGGTAATCTGAGGGGCGTACATGGACACAGCAACACATTTGGAATGTCACTCTCAGTCTTAGTTCTCAACGCTGTTTGCCCCGGCATATGCAGCACTCAGCTCCTCGCCCAATCACAAAGTAATAATGCCTTCCAAAGGCACATGATAGAAAGGAAAAGATTAGGAATAGGAGGAGGGGAAAATTGCAGTTTGCATTTGTAGTTTCCAAATGGGAAACATCTAAGAAACATCTAAATACATTATTGTCACTGAAATGTGGAGACAAATGAGAATAGCAGTTTGGAAGACAGAAACAAATAAATAACAATAAATCAAATGCTTTTTTATATTTTATTCTTGATGAATTTGAAACAATATTGGCCACTGATAAATTTTAAATGTATCTCGTTAGATGTTGTAAAACATGGCCGGTGCAGTCTGTAGATGTTATGCTGGGAGTTAATCTAAATGATGAGAACGTTAGTGGGTTGTCGGCATATGGTTTACACCTTCATATTCACATGGTCATTAACAGTGATAAACAGCTTTAATTATTTCAACACTCTGTAAACTGGTCATTCTTCATTGCGCTCGTAAAATCTATTGACAACACCAGGACGAGGGTTTGAGAAGAGAACGCATCTAGGGTGTATACTGTGGCAAATGTCATCATAAAACGAGCTTTTCTCAATTAGTCTTTTCTCGATTACTTGTATTATTTCTTTTCATACTGTCAAGCTGGAAACCATCCAAGCTCCGCCCCTTTGCACTTCTACAACTAGAAATATAATTTAATTATTTATTATTTATTTATTATTTATCGACCACTGTGGCTTAAAGTTTATATGGCTTCTTATTTGATGCCAACTTGTTACAAAAGTGTATGACATGGAACTGTCATTTTTTTCTGAATAATTGCTGATTGCTGGTAAATAAAAATGATGTTTCTAGAAATGGAAAAATCCCAGGTCATTTTATTTGTTTTCTCCTATTCTTGTGTGAAAAATCCCCTCACTACCCCTTTGAAATATGCAAAACAGTAGGTTTACCTCTGGTCTGAATTGGCACCATGTGGCACCATCTTCCTCTGACTCTATAAGATACTATTGATGGAAAATATCACACTCACATTTTCACCCAGTGTGTTCGGATATCTCGATTTCAACCACTTCCTATTTTCTATATGATCTGACAAAAAGTACAAATATATGTATGGTTAGTAAATGCAAACAGTCCTTGACAATTTTCTTATGGCTACTGTAAAATTATATTAAAGTATAAGAAAAGTATGTGTAAAAGAATGCAACATTCTTTCTGTCAGTGTCACAACCCATACCAAAAATATATATATATATATATATATTTAAAGCATCTATAATACAGGAAATATACTGTAGCTTACTGTCAAAAGAAATTATGTTTTCAAACAAATGTGTGTGTTTTAAATACATTTAAAAATGTTTGTCACGATAAGTAAATTTTTTGGAAAATCTATGTCTATTTGACAATAAAATGCATTCCAAAAATGTATTTTACGGGTATATTTATTTTCTCATTTGGGGTACGTACTGTATGTTTACATTGAAAAGTCGAGGCTTGAGAGATGTGCAGCCCACTTGCTAAATATACCGGCACTAATACTAAATTGTCTGTAATGAGCTAAATTGAGCTAAGCGTAACTAAGCGCAACCGATCACCAACCTTGTATTCACTGACCTTCACTGCAGCTGACATGAATTTGAAAGTGTGAGCAACTTGACTTTTTCAAAAGCCGAACAATGGAAGCTGACCGCATGAGGCAAAGAGAGTCTTAATCTATCTGTTTAGACTTTGAATCCCATGAGAAGCAATGTACTGGGGAACTAGAAGTACACCAACCCCAGATAAAAGTTAAAGGAGAAAGAAGCAATAGACATTTAATAGACAGCAAAGCATAGACATTTATTGTTGTAGAATTTAACACTTAAGGAGGAATGGCGCGTGTTGCTAAAGTGGATTTGTAAACTTGGGCCTCTTTCATTGGGTGCAGCATTGTTGGAAAGAGAAATGCGTCCAACACCGTGAATATCTTCAGCTGGCATAATTAAATGTTCTTCGCTTGGCCATGCCATCTGCTGTTGGAGAAGACGACCAGGTGGAGTTATATACCCATAGAATCATCCCATAAAACGGGACCACCACGGGCCTATAAAAACATTTTGGACTTCTCTGATTACACAAATGAAGATATTTTGTTTTATGCCCCGCATGCTCCAAGGGCTAAATTCCAAAGTTGAGAAACATTACTTAATTGATGTCATTGATTCCCACCATTTGTGTTTGTCTGCCATCTGCATAGAGGCAGGTCTGAGTTTAAATATTTTCTATACAATCATCAAACTGTAGTTCTGAGGTGGGGGATTATACTGCAAGACTACCATAATAGTATACGATCATACAACAATAATAAGCATTTGTAAAGCTTTACAGTAGAATAATCTCAAAGTGCATAAATATATTAAAACTTTTTTCCATGACAAGATGACAATATAAAGTATAGGCCATAACTAATGTTGCCATTGATGGGCCGGAACCACGTCCAAATAATTAAAAAAACCATTAATGATCTCTGAAATCAAAGAAGATAAATACATTTCTAGTTCTTACTAATGTAAAATAAATGGCAGAACCAGCATACCGGTATATGTTATTCAAAATAACAAAGGCTTTATGAAACTTGCTTGTTTTACAAGGTTTACAACGGTTCATACTGTACACATAGACATATCAGTCCATAGTGTACACATAGACATAGTGGTCCATACTGTACACATAGACATAGTGGTTCATA
>JACXGM010010811.1:14148-25897 GCA_016801145.1 Umbra pygmaea | reverse complement strand
TCACGATTACCCTCAATCCAGCCACAATCCACTCCCTCCCACACCTTGTACTAGGTAGCATTGTTCCCCACCACCAAGCACGTTGTGCCATAGGTAGTGTATAAGAAAACCTACTACCGATAGTATTCCAATTACCCTTATCTCAATTTGTGTAGTGCTCAATACATTTTATCTATAAAGATACCTTATTTTAATTTATTTTGTAGCTATTTTTCCAAAGTATTCTGCTTCTATTAATACCTGTTCTACCACTTTCAATACTTTCATTACAGAGACACTTCTGGAAAATCAGTTGATATCTTAGCGATTATTATCATTATAGTTATTTCTGTTCAGTTTACATTCTGTAGGAAAATGTATTTAACTCCCATTCTTCAATTGTGGGTTACAAACAAACAAACAAACAAACAAAACAGAAAACCGTTGTTGAATTACACACACATGCACAAACAGATCATCATCCCCTCCTTAATAACACCCACAGGTCATTGGTATTATTTATTTTATTTATGGTTAGTGCACAGTGAACAGAAATCATGTTGCCCTTAACTTTTACATTGTAGGACCTATGCAGGTGTTTCCACTTTTATATGTATATCTGGCTATTTCTTCTTTCAATTATCCAATAGTTCATTGTGTTTACCTTTCTCGTTGTAGTTCAGCTCCTGGTGTTTTATAGAGTAAATCTGAAACCACCTCCTAGTTCTGCATTGCGTCAATGCAACTTTAATTGTTCAGTTCCAATTCTGACTTTTACATTTTTTTTTCCAGTAGGTCCTGTTCTGAAAACTAAGCAACCTACAAATGAATTGGTCAATTGGAACAGCAATTGAGAGCCAGGCCTTCTCATCCAACCTCAGTGCCTGACCTCACAAACGCTCTTTTAGTTGAATGGGCACAAATACACACACACACTCCAAAATCTTGTGGAAACCCTTCCCAGAAGAGTGGTGGCTGTTATAGCTGCAAGTTGGAGCCAACTCCATATTAATGCCCATGGGTTTGTAATGGGATGTCCAACAACCTCATAGAGTGTGATGGTCAGGTGACCATTCACTTACTGATCTAAAACGGGATCTTTCCATTCCAAAAACATCTCCTCATGGTTTAGTTAAATTTAACATTTTGCTGTGGTAGCTCGCAGTCAATCATCAATTCCATGTCACTTTCTCTGCTAATCTTTTCCAAAGCATTGATAACATTGATTATGAACTTTTTTGAAAAGATATTTAGACCTTTAGGATGGATTTCATAAAAGCTTTAAAATGAACAAAGTCGAAAAACAATATATATCTTTTGCGTCTGGAACACCACCCGCGAAGACACTGCATGAAATTCTGGAGTGCACGCCGGATACGCATGCTTGTAGTTTATGTAGGTCACAAGAATCAACCAAACATGCCTGAAAAACCCAGCTTATTGGTTGTCTACCTAGGTTGAATTCAGATGGTTCGGTTATGATTTGATCGATTTACTGTCAATCAAGTGATGCTGTTCTGGTGAATTAGCTATTGTAAATCGGATATTTTAGCTAAACTCGTGTGTTTCTAAGCTTTATTTATGTGTCAGACATGTATATGCAGAGTAAAATCTGAACTTGTGAGCAGTGATTTTAATCAATTTTATATTTGGCCAAAACATCCCGCCGGCTGGAGCGAGATCCTTAAGAGGTTAACAGGTTAAAGTGTTGTAATGAAGAAATGGTGTGGAACTGGCTTCGAGGTCCAGATTTGGTGATGAGGGATATAGAGTGTCTGTTCCCAATTCACATTAATACCCCCAGAACATTAAAAAAAACTGTAGTTAGGGCTAACCTCACATTACAACAACACTCATAGGGGCAAGGCCATTATGTTGCTCTTCCTCCCTCTCTCTTACTTATTTCCTCACCTTGTGTACAGACAAGCAGACATCCTGCATCATTAGGCCTTGTCAGCCTGTAATGTGGATGCCTTAAAACAAGTGCTAGGCTGCTGATGGACTTGCTAATTCTGTATTAATAGAAGCAGCTTGGTCACGTCGCTCATTAAAAATGGATGGAGACAAGCAGTAGGAGCTGGTAATTACACACAGAGACAGACACCTTAGGTACCAACCCTGCTAAGCATGAGGAAGTTTGGGAGGTCACAGTGATAGAAACAGAGACAACAGGATGGAGAGGCTGCAGTGGAAAGAAGAGACAAGAGAATGAAGGAAACAGACATGAGAAGGAAACAAATAGATGGAAAGGAATTGTAAGTAGAGGTAAGACACATGGGACAGACATGTCCCAGCTGGCGTGAACACCCCATTCCAGTGATTTAGTCTTAAGAGGGCCAAAAGCACCACGTTCTGAGGCTGTGCTAATGACATAGTCATCAACACTTAGCATCAAGGCAGGCAGAGCAGCCGGCAGACAGAGGTTTCAACACTGCCAATATAGCATGAACCGACCCTGCCAGTTCAATAGTGCCATGCTCCACCAGCACCCTGGTTTAGAGAGTCACCTGTCAGTATCATTAACCTATGGAGATCAGGTTTAACACACCAAGGTTGCCTGACACTTGTTGGCAGGCATGGTGAGCTCACTGAAAAACTATACTGTCACCAGCTTACCTCTGCTACACAAACACACCACAGAAGAAAAGAAAAGGATTTGAATCAAACAACAGAGAGATGTTCAGGAAAAGATACTTCTTTGCACACAGGAAAAGAATGGAAACGGCATAAAGATCTCGGCAACGAAGAGAACACCTCAAAAGATAGAACATGAATGGGATTGAGAAGGTTAATTAGTACTACCGCAGCCTCTTCAAAAATATGAAGCTTTGGTACAGTACATTTTAAAAAGAAGACAATTAAAATTGAATGTATGATTCAATATAATGGAAATAGGAAGGTGAGAGGGACTTTAACAAGATGAAAGGATGATGGATCGAGAGCTGTGATCACCGCATCAGGGCTGCCGTTGAAACAAACAACTCGCTCAGCCAGGGAATTGTGAATGTTAAATTACAGCTAATTTATATTTACACAGAAAAGGGAAATGACCCAAACAAACTAAAAACACCCTCCAGAGCTAAAGCTATTAAAGTAAACCAGTGTTTTTTATTGATTGGGGTTGTGTGTTTGATGATGCAGCTCCCATTGTGCCGTGTATAGGAGGTAGAGATGCGATGATAAATTACCTTTGGATGAAGACAGAGTTGTAAGCTCTCTCTCTCTCCCCTGAAGACTGTTTGCTTAAATGTTCCCACCCCCTGGTTTAAGTGGCTGAGGCCTAGGTTCTGGATGAATTAGAATTCAACAGGTAAACTGGACTGAATGAGTCCCATTTATCAAAGTCTCTGAATAAAAAATGTAAGAAACAACATTACACCATAATTCATTAAACAACAACGAAGATTTATTTTGTGCTGACATTGGGGTCACTCTGTATATAGGTGCTTCTCAGTGGTCTAAATTGTTTTCTCTGTAGTTGTACTCGTAATAGTTTTATTATGTGCCAGTGTTTCTGTTGCATTCATAAAACCAGTGCCACCACGTCTTTAAAATAATTATACAATCACAAAAATTCTAAGTATCTATTGAACAACACAGAGCCAATTGTCCTCATAGTCGGTGCCAGCCAGTGAATCCAGTCATGACAAGGGATACAGCACAGTGAGCTGAGCTCAAGTCAGTGATGCTGCACTTACTAAAGTTGTGATAAGAAAGTTGTGTTTAATACAAAAGGAGGGCGACATATGACGTGTCATCACTAAGCTAAAGTGACATGCCTCTGGGATACATGAAGATTAAAGCAGTGAGCACTGTGGTTGTATTGCTTTGTGGCAATTTTGTTTTTAATTCAAGATTAATTTTGTGTAGGATAACAGCCTGCTAGACTAATGACTTGAACCGGCCTAAGGATAAAATATACACTGCTAAAGCACCTCCCATTACTGTGTTTTCAATGAAATTACAACAAACACTAGTTAAAACAATACTATAGGATTATTGTATATACTATTGGATTTATTACTTTAAAATTGTTATAGGAAGCAATCCAATTAGCCCAAAATCGCATAAATTACGATAAGGAGAAACTATTTTGTAAAACCAAAGGTTTTAGAAGGTAAATTAATTTTGGAGGGAAACACATTTTAAAACTGAATTACTTAATACTGTATATGATCATATGAAGAGAATGACAGAGTGTGTAAATAGTGTGTATGTTTGCTAGGGCGGAGGTCAGGGATTACGGGAATGGTGGATGGGTGTATAAATTGCCCACTGTCATTCCGGTGTTTGTGAGTTTGAATCCAGATGGAATCTTTGTGTGTGTTTTGTTCTCTATTCCATCATGATGTACACATGGTGCACGTGTTTCAATAGACAGCCGATTGTCTGTTATTTTTTACCATTAACCCTAAACCTAATCCTAACCTTAGCCTTTGTAACATCATGCATAAACTTAACCGTTAGTAACCTCATGCCTTAAACTTAACCCTAACATTAACATCAGTAGGATTATTCTGCAGGTTTTATTTCAGGATAATTTAGGATCATCAGCTTTTATCAAGAATCCCTGTATGCTTCCAAGTCAAGATAGATTTCTGTAAAAGTGCAACTACAACCTTGACATGTTGTTAGGGGAAAATTGCAATACAAATACTGAGTTACTACATGTAAATCTCATCAACAGTCAATGAAATACCTTTAATTAGCATGTGCAGAAAAAGATTGATACAACTAAGAGCACACTAATTGTATTAGCTATAGACATGCAGAGGGATACGATTGAGGTAAAATAATAATTTGGTAAAAACAACAACCTAATGAAATGTGTACTGTAGGTTTAATTTGGGCCCTTTTGTCAATGTAAAATCTTATGAAAAGCTGGTTAATGCCCCATCATTTTATATACAGCAGACCAACAAACATGTTTTTAGGATAATTTTGTTTTTAAATTGCCCTTTATTCAAGAAATAAATAAATTAGCCCATCTCTTTGTTATAGAAGGTTATATTACAGTAGCTGCAAGCGAAGCACTCAGTAATTTCCATATTTTCACTGACGCGATGACTCATTACTATTGAAGTGAGGCAAATAAACAGAGACAAATGTAAAGGTATTGAAAATATTCTCATATAAAAGAAATGATAGCAGAAAAATCCAAGACTAAGGGATTTACCTTGGGCTCCCAGGTGGAACTGCGATCGAACATGCTCTTTAGTAGTGCCAGGCTTTCCACCAAAACCTTGTTTTGAGCTTGGATCTGTCATGGTCTCCATTCAGGGACCTGACATTCTTTTTTGGGCCAGCAGCATAGAGCCCTGTATTGCCCTGCTGGTTTGCTTCTAAAGCTAAGCAGGGTTGGGGCTGGTTAGTCCCTGGATGGGAGACCAGTGCTGCTGGAAGTGGTGTTGGAGGGCCAGTAGGGGGCACTCTTCCCTCTGGTCTAAAGATCAATCCCAATGCCCCAGGGCAGCGATGGGGACATCTGCCCTGCTTAGAGTGCTGTCTTTCGGATGGGACATTTAATGGGTGTCCTGACTCTCTGTGGTCATTAAATATCCCATGGCACTTATCGTAAGAGTAGGGGTGTAACCCTGGTGTTATGGCCAAATTCCCAACCAGGCCTCACATCAATCATGGCCACCTAATAATCATCCTTCTTCCAAATTGGCATATATAAGTACTTATCTCTCTACCTGATAGCTGATGTGTGGTGAGCATTCTGGGGCAAAATGGCTGCCGTGCATCACCCAGGTGGGTGCTACACATTGGTGGTGGATGAGGTGGGCTTTCCCCCTCACTGTGTAAAGCACTTTGGGTTCTTGAAAAGCACTATATAAGCTGAACAAATTAATTACGAATTATTAATTACATTTTAGTTGCTCCCCTATATGTGATGTTATTATGGTTTCAGTTATTATTGTTTATGTTCTGTTTTCCCGCTTCAAGGATCATATGACCATATCATGATTTTGTTTATCCTACAGATCTCTTTCAATCATTACTCACAGCCACAACCACTGATTATCTTTTATTTAAGACCAGTCCTTGTGTTTTTTGGTCAGTTTTGGGATCTAGTTACTTTACTTATTTACTTCTCCAAAATGTAACTATGTTACATTGCTGCGTTACTCTATTAGCCTATAGCTCTATAAATAGTAACGGCTTGCTTGGCGTGATAGAGCTGAATAGATATTGTCAGTAGTTCCTCCCATGCTCCATTGTATATAATTATTGAAGTTGTTCCTATTAAATTGAATAACACGCCCTGAATAATAGTATTTATAATATTACTTTAATGAAAGTAACTAATTAAACTAATTTATGTTAATTAAAAAAAATGCTTTTTACATATGCTTTTTGGTGGGTATAGGTTTAGTATCATACAATACTCATTGGACTATTCAGAATCTTGTTGAGTCAGGCGTACGCTCTGTTTATTTAGTATCCACGTTCTGTGCCATGATAGCACATAGAAGCCAGGTTGTGCCTCTTGTAAAGATAAATTGAAATATGCGTACGCTCTGTAGTGAGCTAAATAGATATTGTCAGTAGTTCCTTCCATGCTCCATTAAACACTCACCTAAAGGATTATTAGGAACACCCGTTCAATTTCTCATTAAAGCAAGTCTCTACTCAACCAATCACATGGCAGTTGCTTTAATGCATTTAGGGGTGTGGTCTTGGTCAGGACAATCTCCTGAACTCTAAACTGAATGTCAGAATGGGAAAGAAAGGTGATTTAGGGATTTTAAGCGTGGCATGGTTGTTGGTGCCAGACGGGCCGGTCTGAGTATTTCACAATCTGCTCAGTTACTGGGATTTTCATGCACAACCATTTCTAGGGTTTACAAAGAATGGTGTGGAAAGGGAAAAACATCCAGTATGCGGCAGTCCTGTGGGCAAAAATGCCTTGTTGATGCTAGAGGTCAGAGGAAAATGGGCCGACTGCTTCAAGCTGATAGAAGAGCAACTTTGACCGAAATAACCACTCGTTACAAGCGAGGTATGCAGCAAAGCATTTGTGAAGCCACAACACCCACAACCTTGAGGCGGATGGGCTACAACAGCTGAAGACCGCACCAGGTACCACTCATCTCCACTACAAATAGGAAAAAGAGGCTACAATTTGCAAGAGCTCACCAAAATTGGACAGTTGAAAACTGGAAAAATGTTGCCTGGTTTGATTAGTCTTGATTTCTGTTGAGACATTCAGATGGTAGAGTCAGAATTTGGCGTAAACAGAATGAGAACATGGATCCATCATGCCTTGTTACCACTGTGCAGGCTGGCGGTGGTGGTGTAATGGTGTGGGGGATGTTTTTCTTGGCACACTTTAGGCCCCTTAGTGCCAATTGGGCATCATTTAAATGCCAAGGCCTACCTGAGCATTGTTTCTGACCATGTCCATCCCTTTATGGCCATCATGTACCCATTCTCTAATGGCTACTTCCAGCAGGATAATGCACCATGTCACAAAGCTCGAATCATTTCAAATTGGTTTCTTGAACATGACAATGAGTTCACTGTACTAAAATGGCCCCCACAGTCACCAGATCTCAACCCAATAGAGCAACTTTGGGATGTGGTGGAACAGGAGCTTCGTGCCCTGGATGTGCATCCCACAAATCTCCATCAACTGCAAGAGGCTATCCTATCAATATGGGCCAACATTTCTAAAGAATGCTTTTAGCACCTTGTTGAATCAATGCCACGTAGAATTAAGGCAGTTCTGAAGGCAAAAGGGGGACAAACACAATATTAGTATGGTATTCCTATTAGTCCATTTTGGTGAGTGTATATAATTATTGAAGTTGTTCCTATTAAATTGAAGAACACGCCTTCCCTGCATTCTGGTCACCACTCCTCACACCTACACAACTGTGACACATTTAACCTCAAATAAAAATACAAAAGTGCATAGCAACACACCAATTGAAAAAGAACAATATCTATACAGATAAAAAAATGTAAATACTATTACACTTGATATTATCAAAAAACTGTCCAAAAAAGAGCAGTATGAAGCCAAAGCTTATAATGTTTCCCACACCTCATTCAACTTTAACTCATTCCCTAAGTTATACTGTCCCAGAGTGGGATGGTGTGGCAATAGACTGAGACATGGGGCCCTATTTTAATGATCTGAAATGCAAGTTTCAAACACAAAACGCAAGTGACTTGGATGGATCTTGGGCACTGTTGCTATTATACCTGCGGGATATATGACTCTTGCGCCCGACTCAAATCTAAAATGGGTAGGTCTGAGGTAGCTACATTACTCATAGGTTTGGTTTGGGCATAACGTGCAATAAACCAATCAGAGCGTCATCTCACATTCCCTTTAAGAGCAGGCGCACTCGTTTCATGGCGGATTGCTATTATTATGGTGGATTGCCAAATGTAAATAAAGAAATGTCACAAAGTCATACTTTCTGATGTTTTGGGCTCACTCTCACTGAATCACGAGGTTATGAATGCATGGTGATATTTTTGCAATGTAGTCTAACATTAGACCGAGAATACTTTGCTTACCTCTCTATAGATGATGCAGCAGCTCCTCAGTCAAATACTGTAAGCTCTCCTTCCGTTCGGCAACAGCACATGCATTTCAACATTATGTCTCCTTAAGTCCTCCAATATTTCCTCACTTATGTCATCAACACATCCATGATTCATGGAAATGTTGTGTAAAACACAACAAGCCACAAATAATGCTGTGACTTTTTGAGGACTGTACTGTAAAGTGCCTCCTGTCCTATCCAAACACCTGAAGCACATTTTTGATATGCTGAATGTTTGTTTAATTAGCCTACTTGTTTGTGTGTGTTTTCAATTACAGCATTTCATGCACTGTTGCTGGCATCATAAATTGTGTCATCAGCCATGTTTTTAACAGATAGCCATTGTCCCCTTCACAGCCATCCATCCAAGGTGGGATTCCCCTCGAATGGTAGAGTTTGCCAGCATAAATGAGTCGTGGCTTGAGCCAGGGTAATTCACAAAGACATGAGTGATTTTATTATTAGCATTGCAAATGACTTGTATGTTGATTGAATGGGTTCCCTTGCAGTTGATGTATATCAGTGTAAATAATTCAGCCTGATTAATTTGGATAAATGTGTACACTAGATTTATGCCTATTTCTTTCAATTCCTTGGACACCACAATGATTTCCCTCGTGCGGTAATATTTTTCCTTGTAATTATGTATGGTTTGCAAAAATGGGAACTGCTCTGTCTTTGTAGTTGAGAGAAGCAAAGTGTATGCTTAATTTGTGAAGTTGGTGTACTGACATCCAGGAGCTGTACAATTATTCATGTGAGTTGTTAAAGGTAGTGTAGTTTAGCTTGAGTTTATTGCGTATGCTCTATATATATTTTGTCTAAGCGTCTGTGCCGCTATAGAGAATAGAGTTCAGTTATAGATCAATGAATTTCAGAATATGTGACTTAAAGAACAAAAGATTTGTCTGCTCTATGTATCCAACACTATTTATGATTCTGATTCTGGCTTTGTATCCATTTCCCCAGATTTCCACACAATAACTTAGTTATGGCTGTATGAGTGTATTATACAGAGTATACACTTATTAACTTCCATTTCGCTAACCTCAAATCCGCATAACGGATACAATTTAAGAGTGAGATCTTTTTTTTGATTGGCGTCGAGGTGCACTAATAAAATACAGATTAAAAAGCAACAACTTGTGTTCTAAAACAGAAAAGGTGAAAATATAATGTAAATGTAACAAATCTTCTAGTTATAAATGTAACTAGTAAATAATTACTTGAATTGTGAAAGTACTTTTTACCAAAAAATGTAGTCTGACTACTGTAAAGTGTTTTCCCAACACTTTTGATTGTGGATGTTGGTCATTGTTACTTGTCATCATCTGAAGTAAGTCTGTGTGTGTATTAGTATATTATTAGTTGTACTGAAAGTGAGTTTTGCCCAACCAGGCAATTTTGTATTGAAAGAGCATTTTCGTAATTAAACTTAATGTTTAATGTGTGAGTTCTCCTTTGCATGGACCAGTATTGTGACAGATCAAGTAAAACATTGCCCTGGTGATTTATCAACTTCAGCAGGGATGTCCTTGACTAATACTGCTCTAACACCTCTCTTTGCTGGATTGGCCATCTGAAAGCTAACCAAGGTCATCAATACATTCAGTTCCACCTCACATGCATTGATCTGATTGACTTTGAAGTGGATGTGTTGTTGGTGCATAGATTCTACTATAAGTGGGACATTCAGGAATGTTGGCCCCTGCTGACATGATACTATTATACAGTTGCTATAGACAGCAGTATATCCTGCCATTGAAGTCTGGCGACATTTCTCTGTAATATTATGCTGTATAGTTTCTTTTGGGTATCTGAGTTTTTATGCAAATAATTGCGTTCAGTTACTGGAATAGGAACGGCATGTTGTGTGTTCCAAGAAGCTGTTCTGCACACCACTGTTGGTGCACCGCCCCCTCCGGCGTTACTGCTCCCTGGTGTACTAGCTGCCACTGCCCCTTCACTTCTGCTCCAATCCCAAACTGACTTTCATGCGGCATTACGCCCACCTGGACATTGTCACCTTATCAAGCATTGCACAAATACCATTGGTTCACCTGCACTGTTGTCAGTTACTTGTTATATGTTCGTTTGTGTATGTGTGCCAGTGCACCCTGCTATGTACTTATATCTAGGTATGTCATCTTTCGACTTGTTCTGTAATTATCTTAGAGTACGTGCCCTTGTGTGCCTTTTTGTTTCGTCAGTCAGTAGCAAGTGTTTTCTACTGTTTGATCACTGTTCTGCCTGCCTGACCTGTTAAGTAAACATTCTATTGAAACAACCTCCTCCTGCTTCTCCCTCCGACTTACCTTCCTTCACAAACGTTACACAAGGCTTTTGTGTCCTACATGTTAGCTTGCATGATTCGTGACATACTTGTTGTTGCAGTTAATCCAGATATATGCAAACACTTTTAAAAAAATATATTAAATTATTTTGGTAAAATCGGTCTGAAGGGTATTTTGTGTTATTATATATATATATATATATATATATATTATGCAGCTTATCCATTAATACAAATAAAAAATAGATTGTATGCATAATTGAGCATTTGTTTTGCCTAAGGTAGTCGACCGATTAAAGCAACCGCTTCCTATTCACATACAGTGTACTCTAGAATTAGGCACTTAGTAAATATGAGGAATAAAATGTAACTGCTTGACCTTACACTCAAAATATGAGATAAATCAAATGAATGGAGGCACACTTATGATATACTGTATTGTGTTCGGTTTGGCTTTTTAAGCCAACTATTTATAAACATTGTTGGCATAATGTTCAAATTGATCACATATTAGCTGGGAGCCTGCTGTGTCTGAGCTGAGATTTGTTTATGACAGTCTGCAGTGGAGCATAAGAAAATTATATTTAGCTTCAGAACTTAAAGTCTGAACAGTTTTGCTTCCAGTAGGTGACCCATGACAAAAATAATTCTGTCCTGAAAAAAGTATTCTGCATTTTAACATGCATTAATGTTCTGTACCATTACATAATGGCGCCTGTAACGATTCCCAGTTCCCCTTCCCTGGACACTGCCACTTCCCTATTCCATCCCGCTCAGAACTACAATTCCCATTCACCAGTTCTACTTCCTGTGGACTACAGCTTCCCTAGTCATACTTCCTCAGAACTACAGTTCCCATACCCGGACTCATTATCATGATTCACCACACCTGTTCACTCCATTTTGTATTTAA
>JACXGM010010811.1:0-14048 GCA_016801145.1 Umbra pygmaea | reverse complement strand
GCCACTGCCGCCATTGTGGACCATGAGCCAACTTTTTTATATTTTACTTATTTTTTAACCAGGTAAGTCGATTAAGAAACTATTCTCATTTGCAGCAATGACCTGGGGGAATGATACAGCGGTCAGGTTGAGTCATAAGGGTAAACTGTTCTTCTTATGGACTGAATGGCAGGGCTTTTACCTTAGTGATCAGAGGATTAGAACGAGGGACCAGTAAAATGACATAATCACCTAGCCAGCTTACTGCACCTATGTTTCACAGTAGCACTCAGAAACGCACACACAAACTCATCTTTCTGTCAATTGCATAACATTTTTTATTTTACCTTTATTTAACCAGGTGGGCAAATTGAGAACAATTTGTCATTTAATATGACAACTTGGCCAAGATAAAGCAGAACAGTTTAAGTTGAGATAAGTTGAGAGTTACACACACACACACAAATACAGATGAATTACACAAAGGATAAAAAAACACTATATATATATTTCACGAGACACAGTGTAGGTATATGTACAAATAGTGCAACAGAAATCTGGGTTTGAGAGGTAGATCAACTCGTATATAAAGTGGCAGGCTGTCACGTCTGCTCATTTATAACATCTCTGTTTCAAAAGTATGACAAATATGATGAAATCGGAAGAGGTTTTTTGTACAATATATTATTTCCTCACTGTGGTTTGCTATATTGCTAAGTAGCTGCTAGCAAGCTGATGGCTTTGTTTACATGGCACGTACCTCACATTTTTACTCATAATGTTTTCTTTGTCATATCTATTGTAAAACAGAGACATTTGCTAAATTTCTGATTTTTTAAGCTTTGTAAACATATTAGACATGTATATATAACCTAAAAATTGCAGTGATTCTAATCCACCTTCTATTTATTTTAAGGCGAAATAACAAACGGGTGAGTGTACAAGCCACATACCTCACATTCTTACTCATTATGTTTTTGTTGGCATAGCTATTGTAAAACCGAGACATTGACTAAATTCCTGGTTTCGTAAGCTTTCTGTACATCTATGAAATGTATATATAACATAAACATTGGACTTTTGAACTGTGATTCCATTCTGCTTTCTTTGGTGGGGGAAATGTCCCGCAGGCGGGACAATGATCCCTGAGAGGTATCCCTAAGACAGAGAGGAATGCATTTGACCAGGGTTCCCCGAATGTTGGGATAAGGTCAGTAACCTTCCAGGGTACCCGGGCTAGGTCAATTAGGAAGGCCTGTTCACTAAAGTGTTTCAGAGTGCGTTTCACCGTAATGAGCGGTGGAAGTTTTACTATTGACCTGTTACGAATGCATGCAATGAGGCAGTGATCACTGAGGTCCTGGCTGAAGACAGCAGGGGTGTATTTAGAGGGCATGTTAGTTAAAATAATATCAATAAGGGTTCACTTGTTCACATTATTCAGGTTGTATCTGGTAGGCTCGTTGACAATTTGCATGACGTTAAGGGCATCACATTTAGATTGTAAATTTGCAGTGATATTGAGCATGTCCCAGTTTAGATCACCTAACAATAGGAACTCAGAGGATAAGTGGGGGACTAGTATTTTACCTAGGGTATCTCGGGCACAGCTGGGGGCTGAAGGGGGTCTGTAACAGGCAGCAACAGTAAAATGACTTATTTCACGAGAGATGGGTTTTTTAAACTAGTTGTTCAAACTGTCTGTGTAGAGACTTGGGTAGAATTACCGAGCTCTGTAGGCTGTCCCTAAAGAAAATGGCCACTCCTCCGCCTTTAGTGGTTATAGTTGATGATGGTTATTTCAGAATTGTTGGTGGATTTTTTGAGCCAGGTTTCAGAAACAGCTAAGATGTCAGGGTTAGCTGACTGTGCTAAAGCAGTGAATATGTTGATTTTAGGAAGTAGGCTCCTGATGTTTACATGCATAAAACCAAGGCTTTTATGGTTGCAGAAGTAATTGAATGATAATACCCGAGGGGATGGGGTGTCAGTAGAGGCTATCAGGCCTGGGTTTAACTCTATATCTCCTGAGTAGCAGAGGAGGATTAAGATGAGTGATCATGTAATGGCTTCAAAAACTGGTTGCTTAGTGCAATTGGGAAGGTTAAAAAGGGGAGAGGATTTTGGAGCATAGTAAAATAGATTTAGAGCATTGGCAGACAAAGAAATTGGAGGCTTATTGTCCTGTAGTGGTGATCCAAGGCATTGAGTAATGATTAGAGGTTACCTTTCTGGAGAGACCAGGTGAGTCAGACAATAGCCGCAGGGATTTTTGCAGTTCCTAGAACATAACGTTCCTATAACCCTTTTTTTCTTGTGTTCCGATAGAAGAAATTGCGGGGTTATTTAGTTTCTCGCGCCGCCGTTCCTATAATCTTTTTAGCTCCTACTCCAGAGCAGGGTCTATCCCTTTTCCCTTTTCCTAGGTCTACGTTGATTGGTCCAATTGGCCAGTCGCTTCGTTTGTCTGTTGCGTATATACTACATATTATGCTGAAGCCTTCGTCTTTTGTGTTTCTGTGTTAAGTAGCTACTCAATTTCTATGACTCCAGTCTAGTTTTTAAACTCCGCGGTACGAACTCCGTAGGATATTATCAACACTACATTATTTTTTTTAAATTGTATTGGATGTCGTTTTCAGCCTCGTAATCTGAACGAACAGCAAGCTGCTGAAGGAACCAGGAAAAAAAACAGATCATCCGCATAGACATAAGATGATTTACACACTTATCTCCAATCATACACCCAGTGTTACAAACATTAAACTGTGAAATTTTGTTGTATGTGGCGCTATGCTAAAGTCTAGTGACGATGCTATAAAAGCCTGTTGCGGTGCTTGCGTCACTCTCTTACCCCTCCTACCAGTTCCTATGGCCACTTGACCAGTGCGAATGCAAATAGCAAAACCGGTTTTGGGGGAGAGTAGTTAGTAGAACTGTTTAGAAGTGGACTGTTCCTATAACTACGTTCCTGTTACTACTTGGTCGGAAAGCGGCTAATGTCACAGAGAAAATCGGGGGAGAGACCATGATATTATCTGAGGTATGGTGAAAAAGACATCTGTAGTGAGAAAAAGCTATACAAGTTAACAGAAACAGCAAAAAGTGAGCCAAAAAAAGACTAAATAAATATAAAAATACATTCAGTAAGCAGTCATGGGTAGAGGCAGTAACTAATTGGATCAAGTTAGTTAGTGAGTGCTCTGTGCATGCGCGCGCAGTGCGTGAGATCAAAACAGAGTCTAAGCAGATAGCTAGCTAGCAATGGTCCCATGCTACGGATGTCGACCTAGCAATCAACAGTATAGCCGATCACAAGTGACCCGTTGATTGAAGAGTGACCGGAATCGGCTATTCCAGAGTTATGTATTCCAGAGAGTTGATTCAAGATGAGGAAAATAAACATCCAATGTTCATTACTTTTTTTCATAGAGCCAGCAGTAGCTGCTGGGTTAATCCCTTGTGTGTGACAGACTGAATGATTGTGAGGCACAGTCAGTTTGTTGGCTTTCAGTACTGGAGGCTGGATAATTAGTCATATCCATTATTCTACAGTTCATGCATACCATATAAAGATTGAGAATGATCGAAAAAGGCCTCAGACAGCGAGACAGCCACTGCAAATAGCCCTATTTACTTTGCTTCTCATAGCCTGATCACACCATTCTCTTATCTCACCAAGCTTTAGCCTGACAGGTGGCCCTACATCACTGAGCATCTTATGTTCTCCCTCTCTTTATTTTATCACTTCTATTTCTCTCTCCTGATCTCCATCTTTCATCCTCTTCTCATCTCCCTCTCAATGTCTTTGTCTCTCGCCCTCACTCACTCTCTCTCTTATCAAATCTTTTTATCTTTCTGTCTTGTTTGCCCGGGAGTCAAACCAGCTGCATATTTTCATCAGAGGGAGATGTGGAAAGTTCTACATCAGGTTTGACAGAGACCCACTGTAAATTGTTACAATAGGCAATGGGAGCTGGACTGAGCTGTGGCAGCCAGGTAGGGCGGGGTATGAGTTATAACTGCCTCCCTCTCAGCCCTGTATGAAGTGGTAAACAAACACAGGGCCCTGCTTGTAATGATGTCAGATTGACATATGCACTGAGTCTTTTACAACAGGGTGATAACGAGAGAGGAATCACCTAGCTATTACCATCATACACGGACTCAAGAGTCATTGTCTAAGCTCTGCTGCTTGGGCACTGACATGCTGTACATACACCAATAAAGACGTACAGTACAGAAGAATACGATGAGATCAGCACATGAGATGTCCATTAGGTGATGTCAGAGGGAAGAAATACATTTTTTTAATGCAATTTAGCAGACCCTTTTATCATAAGCAATTTATTGCCAGCGACAGTACAGAAAGGAGTAACCAGACTAAAAGTCATGCCCCTGATTTCTTTCACACTCTGGTCTCCTCATTTCCACTGCCCCACATAGGGCTACCCCAGATTGAGGCAAATCTCCGTACTCCCACACACATCCAAGTGACCAAGAACTGTTTCAAGGTGATCAGTCTTTCAGCTCATTGTCCCCACAGGGGACAGGACAACCTAAAGGCACCACAGACCCTGGGCTCCTTTATAACCTATTGCCTATTGCCTATTGACCCTTATCCATAGAAAAGCTCACACTTGATATCTGTGTTCTTTGATGTCCTGGGCCTTTGTAGCTTCAGCTGTCTTTGTTTCAGTTCCCTCACTATCTAATTACATAATAAAAATCCAAATTGCTATTTGTTTTAGATTTCATGCACTTTCAGAATATTCTCCGCAAAGAAAAGTGCTTTACAATTGTAATGTCATTCATAACAAAATATTGGGGCATGTCTCTAAATCAGATTTATTGTTTTTATTCTGCATATCAATAAGCACATCTTAAATTTGGGTAGCCCGAGCCGTAAAAGAGCCCACAACCTTTGACCTTTTACACCACATGCTCTACCGACAGAACCACATGATGGTAATATCGTGGAGCCGAATGTTTATAGTGCATATGTCTTCAATCCTCTACTCAGGGACCCCCAGACATTCCAGGGTTTTGTTGGAGCCCTGGACAGGCACACCTGATTCATTAATGAAAGGCTTGATGACTGGCTGCCAAGCCTCCATCAGGTGTGCCTGTTCAGGGCTCCAACAAAACTCTGGAACGTCTGGGGGTCCCTGAGGCGAGGGTTGAAGAACTGTGTTATAGTGCAGGCATAGTCAACTCTGGCCCTCGAAGCCAGTTCCACTTTGTGTTTTCATTCTAATCTGCAACTCTCTAATCTGGGACTTGTTTAGACCTGGTACACAAGGTGGGTGCAATTAATGATGAGTTAGAAAAGAAAAAGAGCAGGCTCTGGCCCTTTAGGTTTAGAGTTGACTAACCCTGTTATAGTGTGATCATAGCTCTTATGCTCTGCCAGTGTAGTGGCATGCTTAAGGTGCATATGGTGTGTGTGTCCCTCTTACAACATAATCAATGATTAAGAATAAATCCTATTGTTTGCATCTACTACCATCTCTCATTGGGCATGCAAATTCAAAAGGCATAACATATGGAGAGTTGGGACTTGACCCCTGTCTTTGCTATTCCTCTAGACCCCTCCCATCGTGCTGTGAACATTGTCCCTGCTGCTAGAGTCAGAAAATCTGAACCTTCAGTCTGGCCACCAGGCTTGTATTCCATCTGTTGGGGCTGCAGCTGCCAGAAGATTACCTGTATACATTAGTTCAGCTTTATTAGAAAGACACTTACTGTATAACATATTATGTTGTTTCCACACTGACTGAAACAACACCCCCAATCAACTTACACCCAGTAATATTAACTTTGAGGGTGTTTATGATAGTGTCCTTTGAGTGAAAGAGTGTGTTGTATTGTGTGTGTTCCAGGTTGCTCTGCTGTGCTCTGATAATGATTGCATTCTGTTGTGCCAAGGAGCCCAGTGTGAGGGCACAGGCATCTAATCTCAGATCAAGTAGCCTTGGACACATTCTCACTGCCCCCATGCCTTCCATCCCTGTCTCTCTATTTCCCTTCACTGGAAACAGGATGGAATGCAACTTGTCCTCCTGTGGCTCTTTCTCTCTCATGACCAAAACAATTGATCCCCTTTTCACTCTTTGGTATTTTTTTATGTCACTTTAACTCTATCTTACATGGTTGACAATGTTCATGTGAAGGTTTTCACAAGGTCACAAGCTAACTCGCTAATCTCTCTGTGGGCCCTGAGGTAGAACCAAAGCCCACCTGGGCATCATGGGCTTTACCGAGCCAGCCCGTTTGACATTCCGAACACTCTCCAGTTCCAACTGTCAAATATAAGCATGCCTGACCAGAAGTTGCTTTCGATAAAAGCGTTTGCGAAATGGCTTATTACTATGTATTATTATCATCGCCAAAACATCATGGTTACTGTGGATGCGGTACCCTTCACAGAGATGAATCAGCCGAGTTCCCATTACTTTGTACCACAGGGGTGTGTTGAGGGGGGCAAAAAGGAAGGCTAGGATTACCAAGGGGTGCTGGCAGATAGATGAGCCTATTTCCTTTGGCTCCAAGGTTGGTGAGAGCGTCTGGGTCCTGGGGCTAGCTGGCACATCACACAGCACACGTCCCATCATTACCAGCTGGTCGCTAGGCTACTGCTACTATCCTCCAACCCCAAGCATGCCATTCATCTGCACTAGACCCAGAGAGATTGAGTGATTCAAAGAGCCCAATGCAGACATTTGGAGGGGAGGAAGATGGAAGGAAATTAATGTAGAGAGACGGAGAGACAAATGTTCCACAGAAGCTGCTAGAAATGAACGTACAAGATCATGACAATCCAGTGCATCACTCTCCTCCTTCCATCCATCATTTCCTCAATGTACGTCTGAGCCATAATCCTCTCTACCCTTCCTTGGCTTCACCCTTTACCCCTCCCCTATCCCATTACTGACAGATCTGAATCTTCTATTAATCCAATATCTAACCTTTCCTCGACTTCCCTCTCTCTCCCTCTGACAGAAGCTCCACCTTGTTCGCCCCTGGTTTATCTGATTATAATTCCTCTCTTCCTTCTAATCCTCTCTCCTCTCTCCTCTTATTAGAGCTCTGGATCGATCTCACGAATAGCAACAAGTTTATTGAGTGTGTTAATGCCCCCACCCACCAACACACACACACACACACACATCAGTACCTTTTACCCCTCAGAAAGATAGCCTGAAATGAGACAGAAATTAAGACTTTGGGGATGGGGGATAAAAGAACAATTACTTGTTTAAAGTATATTTAGTAACACATAAGGGCCACATTAATATAATTTTAAGACCTGCCCTGCATTTTTTTTAATAGCACATACACTGTAAAAACAAATCTTGCAATTAAGTCGAAACAACCAATTTTATTTAGCCAACAACATTTTTTTATTTGACAAGTCATGTTAAGTTAACTGCAATTCAACCAAAATGTATGAATATAAATGATAAAGTTCAGTTAGCAAAAACAATTTGTTCAATCAACTTTTTAAACACAACCAAAGTCAAATCAACTAAATGAAAAAAATGTTATGACAACTACGAATTGCTAAATGTGTGTTAACTGAACTTTCCATTCAGAGCCAATAATTCAAATCAACTAAAGGCATATTATAGTGATGTTGAAAGAAAATTCAAGTTATGTTAACTTCAGCATTGAATGTTTTTAGAGGATTGTGGGTAATTGATCATTTGTAATATTTAAGATGGTTTTACACAATGTTGTACACATTTTGGAAGATAGATATATGTATTTATATTATCCAGCTTTTTGTGCAACAAGGCGTGATGTATTATGATGAAAAAATATCTAAACCTTTAGAAAGAGTAATATTCCATGATAAGAATTTGCATTTAAATTAGAGAGGCATGAGCTGCTTCATGTGTTGATTGCAGTTAGCCTCTGAACACTTTAGAAGGCTTGAACAGTTTGCACAACTATTGTCTCATTTACATTATGAGAGCTTTCAGCCACATATGCATAACCTCTCGAAAAAGCCAAGATAATATTTTATTGTGTGAAAGTGTGGGTCTCTCCTGAATAGGTGCTCAGTTCACACAACCTCCCGAGGTAGCCTACGAGAGGATTTCGAAAGATCCCACCTGGGGCTTTGCAAATGTAAATGGAATTGTTCAGAAATGTGTTTTGTATTCTTCATGTGTAGGTTAGTGGGCTAATCTGGATTCTATGGCACAGAGTTGAGATGACTACCAGTTTTGTTGGGTTGACTATCAAATACAGTGTGTCCACTGCACTTTGTAATATTTTAACATAACTTGAGTGTCTTAGTTATCATAACTAACAAAAAGGTAAATTGACTTGATTTTTTCAATTCCAAATATTTAATTAGGTTGAAATTATTTAACCTGAATTCATCTTAACAAAAAATAAATGTTTGACAATCCAAGTCTACTTGAAAACAATTTTTCATGAGTTGTAACAAAACATTTTGACAGTGTAGTGTTCAGCTTACAGTTTAGTAAACATACTGTAACAGTAAAACAAGCAAAGCCATCTATTTTTTGTCTCTAAACAAATTGAATGGAATTCTTGTACATAAGACGGACAGCAGAATCTTTTTTAATACCACATACAATAAAAAAGTGGCTTCTCAGACAATGAGAAATGAATAAAAATGGGCAATGAAGACCTTAATATTAACGAGTATTTTCCCAAAAAAATTACTAGAATCACAGTTCACAGGTTCAGTTTTTAGGTAATATATACATGTCCCAAATCTTTACAAAGCTTAAAATCTCAGGAATCTAGCTAATGACTCTGATTTACAATAGCTATAACAAAAATTAACATTAAACCTGATATTGTGAGCCTCAAATAAAATAGGAGGTGCATTAGAATCATTGCTCATAACTGCAATGTTTAAGTAATATGTAAATGTCTCATATGTCCTTAAAGCTTAAGATCTTGGGATTATAATGAATATCTCGCTTTTACAATAGCTACAAATGCCATCAAAACAACGCAATTTGCTAGCAGCTACTTAGCAATATAGCCAACCACATTGATGAAAAAAACATATTGCACTAAATAATATAGTACTTACAGTTGAAAATCTTTACTCTTTGTCATCAAAGAGTGCCAGTAATGAAATAGAGCATAGCTTTCCCAGAATATTAGGAAAAATATTAGGACTTATATGATTGCAGCCTTCAAGATTAGGCTACTAAATAGGCTTTCCAGTGGAATTTACTGAGATAATGAAGCCCAAGCCAATTACTGGTGATGGTCGGGGCACTCCTTGATGGGATCACAATGTTATACCAAGACAAGTTACTTGATAAAACATTGTTGCTGTTGGATCATTGTAAGTTTTAGTCAGATCTTTTCAGCAGTAGGCATTCTTAATGTCTCCCCTGTTTCAATGGCAAACACGTTTTGAAGCCCAGTGGTCAGGGTTTGTTTCCTGGTAACAGCATTCTGACGCAGTGGTAGAGCAACAGTGAATTATAGTTTATAGGCCTCATATTTAGTTAAGCTACTCCTATGAATTGATGCTTCTAAGTGTGCTTATTATAAACAACATATTTTTATTTGGATGACTATACTTTATGGCTGGATAGATATAATTCTGGGTTTCTCATTAGCTCTGAGGGTTCCAGGTGAAACCATGAACAGGTAAAGAATCTTTCAGGTACACGGAATGTTCTTGAAGTGAAAGCAATGGTTCTTTAAAAGGGAAAAGCATTGGCTGACCAATGAATGCAGGATGAGCTTCCTATGTTACTTCTGAAATTGGTACTGTACAGTGGTTAGTCTACTGGTCTTGTATTCCAGTGGCCTGCAATCATAACAACATGCAACATTTAAGAACTGAGTTTGATTAAATACAAATGAATTTCATTTTCACATTAATTATCACAATAGGTGTATATTTCATTTGGGGATTTCCCCTTATAAGTGTAGACTGCCATGTTTACAGTATCTACTGATTGATTGATTAAATAAGCAAACACTGGTAGATGTTGTTCAATCCCCCCCAAAGTTGATAAATGGCCACTTTTTCCTGACAAATCTTTCTGTTGGTTTAACGCAGAGCTCTTACAGTGATAAGAACTGTTTGAAATGTAATATTGGTGTGTCAAGATGTGTATCGTTCATTTGAAAGGGGATGAAAGACTCAGTGTATCTCCCTTGGTAGGAGCATGCTTATTTTACTTCCAAGGTTGTGTTTGTGTATAAACTTGGATAAACGGACATTATATTAAAAAAGATAGTTGACAAAATATTGCAATGTCTGTATGAATTGGAGCAAGGTAGGTGTTCTAGCTGTCGATTGACATCCCAGCTGTTATTGCCCACAGGCCACCTGTTCATCCCTGCCCAAGTCCAGCTGGTTGTGTTTCTGTCAAGGGTTTGGCCTGAAGACTCTCACTGAGTCATTGGTCATTTCAGTGTGTAAATATATTAATCAACAAAGGTTATGTAGTGTTCTAATCTCCACCAGCACAGCCAGAAGAGAACTGGCCACCCTTCAGTCTTGCTCGTCTCTAGGTTTCTGCCTAGGTTCCAACCCTACTAGAAGGTTTCTGATTGCCACTTTAGTTTCTTGTTGTTGCTTACTCTTAGCCTGTGTGTCTGTGTAAGCACTTAGTGACTTCTTTTGTGAAAAAATACATTTTTATTGATTGATTGAACCAAAGTCTGTTTTCTCCTCAACGATTTTAGAACAGCATGCTGTGAATTATGTAACTGTTAAGGTTATATAGAATTATTTATAGGTTCCATTCAGAAATTATATACTCTACAATTTTCTCAAAGGACCTTTGATTATAAGTCTTGCAGGAACCAATATGTGATTTATGAAGAACCATTATATTAAGGTTTCAATCGGAATGAACATAAGATGCATAAAGTACCTCTTACAATGAAATCTCCCAATAAACAATGAGATACAGTATGTCATCAGGTAATCAACAGATAAGCTCTCTCACCAACAGTTGCACATATCAACATCTCAAGACCATCCAGAGCCAGAGCGAGATGATCTGAAAATCTAACTGGACAATTGTAAATGAACCACTAGCTTTCAACTAATTGTAATTGCACTTTACTTACAGTCTTAATTCAAATGACAACTGGAAATTGCCTGTCTGACTTCAGCACTCATTTACAATGAGAGAGGAAATGAATGTTAATGTGTATAATGTGTTTTAAGTTCATTAAACTATAACTACATTTTACTGTAAATTGATTAACATTCCTTGCAAGCTAGCGAACTAAATGTCTATTTCATTCAACTGTACAACAGTAGAGGCTGCTACATACTGGCATATATAGACATTGGAAAACGATATGGGATGAGATAAAATAGCCCATCCCATCACTAACTACATGTTCATAACTAAACATTCAGCCAACTCAAAAATTAGATTGGCTAGCCATGTTATAATTCATGTGATCATCACTGCCTTCACTTGTTCAGCTGTGTTTAAATTCCTAGCCATATTTCTTTGTCAAAATATTGAATGATATCAACTAAAACAATGCATAATACCAAAAGTCTGTTATGTATTTAACTAGCA
The DNA here is from genome assembly GCA_016801145.1 of Umbra pygmaea. Lineage (NCBI taxonomy): Eukaryota > Metazoa > Chordata > Actinopteri > Esociformes > Umbridae > Umbra > Umbra pygmaea. Next base: position 2,511 of record JACXGM010010811.1, on the reverse strand, counting down.
AGCAATATTTTGGTGAAGGATATGAATTAGTAAATGAACTGAATCAATTTGCCAACATTGCTATTGAAGATGTTTTTAATCATTAACTTGCAATTTTATATATTTTACAGATACCATATTTCCTCTAATTAAAACCGGTAGTCAATTAAACGCCGGGCCTGTCATAGTGGTCGGGGGCGTGGTCAACACAGACAAATAAAGACTGGGCCTTTTCTACAACTTTAATTTAATAGATTCAACAATAACCATTGAGAGTGCAGAAACAAGTTTTCGAGAATACATTTGAAATTGGCAGGGATACCGGCAGTGTTCTATTTCATATTCTAAAACGCATGCACAATATGTATAATTTAGCAGGCTACTCAACGAGCGGGCGCAAGAGGAAGCGAGAGATTGATTAATGTTGTTGTTTTTTATCAAGCCCAGAGAACCATGCAATAAAAGCCGGCATTAAGTGCAAAAGCAGCCGCGGTTCCCTCATCATGTGAACAGTTAGTCCTCAAGCTAGCTAGTAACAACAATATGAGACCAAACTAAATCTAGACTGTAATGGTTTTAGTTTGACAGGATCTGATGCTCTTTTGAGTTTGTCAGCCTTAACACTCCCAATGTCATCTTGAGGAGCTGATGTAGCACATACCAAGGATATTTGCTGCTGTGACAAAACATCTGTCTTTTGGGCTTGGAAAACAGACACTGATGGGTGTAGCTGCAACAGATTCCTTTGCAAAGCGGGTGGAACATGCACTAGGTTAGCAGACTCAATGCTGATGCTGCTCTCGGGAGAATCAGAATTTGTGCCCCCTGGTGGCACTTTATTGAAAATATAAATTCTAATCACTGCTAGAATATAATGGAAAACCACCCGTTGTTTGCTTTTCAGATCTTGATTAATCGATCGTCGATTAATCAATAGCATTCCTAGTCACAACTGTACCCACAATGGACTTCCCATCCCTGTTAGTATCACACACCTGCTGGGGTTGTCAATTGTCGTTCATTGCTGTTATGTTGCAGGTTACCGTTTTCTCCTTAGTGTGTCTACTACGTTTCTTGTTTTGCCTGTTTCAATATTAAATATATTATTGAACTTTATATCTGCTTCCACCTTGTTTTCACCTCAGTTCATCCGTGACAGTAAGAATGACCAAAGTAGGAAGCAGCAAGTTGGGAATGATTCTGTGAGAGCCATCGGAGAAGATTTCTTCACAAGGATAGATGGAATCATGGAGACTCTATGGTGTCTTTCTTCATCCATCTGCTTTTCCCAGCCACAGCCCTAAGCTACTAGGTCACACCTGGTCTGGTCAGTCCTCCTTGCCTATCTCTGCCTAAGATTTCTTGAACAAAATGGACGACTACATCAATCATCCTAGCTGGGGCTGATACTGATACTAACTGGCCAGGCAGTACAAACTGCTGCTGAACATCTGGAAGAATGGCAGATGGGAGGTGGATGATCATGAATTTTTTCAACAAAGCTCATGTCCATCTTCGGTCACCCTCCTTTTAGGGACAAACAGTGCGGAGAGTCGTCTATCAGCCACGTTCATCGCCACTTCCGCCCATATGGCAGTTATGGGGAGTGGTTGGAAGACCCCAGCACACCATTACCATGTTCAGCCAGCCCAGCAACAGGCCTGTGTCCAGCCTGCTAAGCTACATGGCCCTGTTCAGCCCACTAATCCACAGGCCCCTGTCCAGCCAGTGAAGCAGCCGTCGCAGCACCACTCCAGGTGGCCCGCAGGAGGAGGTGGGGTCCCGGGATTATGGGTTGGGTGCCTCAGGGGCTGCAACATTGGGGCGGTGACCCTTCTGTGACCATTATGGATCGTGGGTGCCACCCTGTGATCATACTGAACATGACAAAGGTTTGTTAACTGTTAATAGTCTCACAGTGAATTCTCAGAGCCGAGGAAGAACCTTACTACAACCCAAGGGTGAAGTAGCAAGTTTCATATTGAGGTGGGCACTTAATATATTTTCAGCAAGTCATTACTAGAACCCTTTTGTAGTGTAGATGAAGCGTAAGTGGAGAAGGACTGTGTCATTTCATACATGCGCCTGTTTGTGCACTCTCCTCGTGGCCTCTCCTTAAATTACCTTTAAACTTGTTCAAAAGGAGTACAGAGAGAACACAAGAGAGAGGAGACCGGAGGTGAGAAAATTCAATTGAGAAAACCCAGGACAGAGAGAGAGAAAGAGAAAACAGACAAATGGCAGATCGACAAAGAGAGGATGTTAAGACAATGACAAGAACAGAGAGGGGAAAAATGACGAGGACAGAGAAGTGAGAAACAGAGGAGAAAATAAAGCAGCCTGATCTCTTAGAAATCCGTGAAACTGCCACGGAATAAGACCACCAGAATCCGTGACAGTTCCACGGAATTGGCGAAAATTCCGTGACCCTGCCACGGATTAAAATCCGTGGCAGGGTCACGGAAAAGTCCGCGATTGGCGCACAGTGAAACCTTGCTGTTAACTCGATGTAAGCCTTTCCCAAACCCCTAA
>JACXGM010010810.1:0-25799 GCA_016801145.1 Umbra pygmaea | reverse complement strand
GAGTGTTTGGTCCTGTCTCTTGTCAGTCAATGTTCCATGTCGCGTGTTCCTGTTACGTGTCTCAGTGATATAGTCTCCAGTGGTCCGTGTTCGCCCCTCGTGGCAGTGTTTGTTTTGAGAAAGTGTTTTGTTTAATAAACATATCAGATTATTGTACCTTCGCGCTTGTCTCTGGATCTTCACAAGGGGATACGTGACACTGGTTTAACTGGTGATATGTATGTGTTTGGGTACTACTGACAACATTTCTGCAAAATTCTAAATATAAATATTGTCAACTGGTCAAAATATAAACAAAGAGAACCTATGGTCAGACTTGAACCACTGACTATCATGACCAACAAGACTACTACAATGTAGAGACTTAGCCCACTACGCCACGCAGACCAACTGTATTATTCTGTGAAGTCCTGTAACCATTGTAGGTGTGTTCCTGATGTCCATGGATGTATTATAGATTTTAAATCTGTACTTCCTATTGTTGAAGCATGCACAGTAACCTGAGATACAGCAATGGAGGGCTATACGTCTCCAGATTTTATGTTTGGGTTAGAATTTACCTGACCTATATATTTCTTTGCGGCTCTTGGGAATATTTTGGAAGGATCTCCACTTCTAGACTAAGTTGCTATGATGTTAAATGCTCTCCATTTGTAAATGATTTGCTTCAAAGTGAATTGATGGAGCTCAAATACCCTCTTCCCAAGTCCTCTGAGATCTAATTTTCTCCTAACATGATGTGTACTGCAGTCACCTGTATGTTTAACCCCAGGGGCGTAGCCAGTATTTCTCGGCCCCATGACAGATAACCTGCAAGGGCCCCACCATAAGCAGGGAAATTGACCTCTGTGGAGAATTAGGCTATACAGTACATGTGTCTTCGCCGGGAGATTTACAGCACGAACAAAAGCTCCTCACGCATGTATTTCCACCCTAACACACACCACAGCTATGAAACACCCACCAGAGTTTGGACTGCCAGATCTATTTTAATACAACCCCTCCAAACAATAATTAAATGGGATAACCCAAATTTGATTCCATACACTATGCAGCGTTTTGTAACACACACAAAACAAAATGCATACATTTGATTAACTCGAGGCCCCTTAAGTGTTCTTTCATTTTTTTAAAGAAGTTTAAATTCCATAATGAATAAGCATATATGTATATACTTGTGCCAGAGTTGGTGTAGGGATCTAAGCTTCTGACTCTGTTTTACACACGCCCCCTGATGGTGCGGTTTAAGCCCTGGCTCGACCCCTCTGTCTCTCCCTGCACATCTTTCTGGTTTCTGCTTTTTCATGTACTGTCAATTAAAAATAATAAAATTAAATATATGTATATAGTGTATATATGTATATATATACATATACAGATACATATATATATACTATATATATATATATATATATATATATATATATATATATATATACTATAAAGATGCTGATATATAATATACCGGTAAGTGTATTTTTTTCAAATAACATCTCAAGGCGTATTCTCCTTGTAGGACTGTTAAATATTAGAGAAGCATGATTGAACATCTGACACGAGCCCATTGATACATTTTTTTAACAGTGAAATCACTCTGTCATTTGATCATTGTCCCATCTAAATCGCATTTTCATATTACGAAAATATCAAGAGAAATACCCTCAAATTAAAGCTGGAAGTGTTGAATTTCCTCTTATATTGAATATTTTATTAAACTTCAATATGCTGTGATAGGCAGTTGAAATATCAATAACTTTGGCCATGACTCCGACTTTGCCCGGACCTCCAGCATGAGCATGCACAAGTTGGCCTTGCGCTGCTATTTGGGATGGATAAATCTGATTATCTAAGCTGTCACTTTGCTCTACAATGATTCCTTTTGTTCAGATCAGGCACCTGTAAGTTCAATCGCGGCGGTATATTTGGTGAGCGTAATCATCCCATACATAATCTGACTAAAGGCTTCCATGTTGGATGAACAGTGAGAAAAGATTCAGTGGCTGGGCGACATGTGGTTGGATGTACCATGTGAGCGCCCTTCGCCATCCCGCGTAGCTCCTGCAGAGATGCCGACGTAGCGGGGTTAGTGGGGAAAAATTGGACAAGAACAATTGGGAGGGGAGAAAATAGGGATAATAATCAAAATGAATAAGTAAACTAAGGCAATGAGGATCACTAATAAAACATTTCGACAGGCTTGCTTGCAGGATGTATGTGATGAGGAATGCAATATAAGAGTGATAAACATGCAAAAGATGGATGTGGAGGAGCTGCAGCTGGGGCTTTGGTGGGCAGATTTCTCAGGAACTGTGGAGGAACTAGGAGTGTGTGTCCAGCTGGTGGCTGGTTGGTGAGCAGGAGTAGGAAACTAGGGCCAATGGTGGAGACCAGACCAGAAAGAGGAAATGAGAGAAGAAGCAAAGATGCAGTGGTTCTTGGGAGGGGCGTTGAAAAGCCAGGGAACAATACTGGACAGTTAACAGACCTAGTGAGGGGGAGGTCCATTGGACACACAACGGGCTGTGCAGCATCAAGCATAATGTCTTGTTCTAAAACCTCTGTAAACCAGTGTAGACCTTTATTTACTTTAAACTTTATAATAAGTTAAAACATGGTCATAAGCAAACACATGAATCAGTAATAATACAGTAGCAAACAGTACACTACTGATTCCTCTGGGTTGGTAAATTGCAAGCAAATTGGTGGTGTGTTGAGTGAGGAAGGCACTCTAATATATTGCACGTGTGCTGGTGAACACTTCCTGTTTTGTTAAGCAGTGTGATACGGTATTATTTTTCACCCTCATTTTCTGATGTCTGAATGACAATTACAGGATTGGCCAATTGCAACATTCCACAGCAGATTTGGTAGAGTGCATGGTTGAGATGTGTCTGATGCACACTGCTCTCTCAACCCATTTAGTATTTCTGACACATTTATGTTGGAGGAGAGCACATTTCTTGACTTCAAACCAACATTGAGCTGCTGAATCCAATATACTACAGTCAACTTACATACAAAAGCTTTTCACAGTAAAAAATGTTTTCGCAAGATTTTATGCATTCTAGAACATGCTAAAGTAGATTACAGTATATTGGATTGTGTTTTAAAATCTGTTTAACATTATATTTCTCTACACTTTCCTCTACTTTCTTTGCTCTCCACATACTCACCTAATCTTTGACTCTCTACTCTTTGTTCTCAGTATGCAAGATTAATTAACAAGATTAATGAGCCTTAATCCTGGGCATAAAAGAAAACAATTGTGGTAGGCATAGATTTCCCAGCCTTTTAGTCATTAGCTTTCCACTTTTAAAGACAACATCAACAACAACAAAACAAAAACAAGAAAGTTGCTTGTATCCTCCCGATATCATCTATTTAATATATACAGTGCCTTGCGAAAGTATTCGGCCCCCTTAAACTTTTCGACCTTTTGCCACATTTCAGGCTCAAACATAAAGATATGAAACTGTAATTTTTTGTGAAAAATCAACAACAAGTGGGACACAATCATGAAGTGGAACAAAATTTATAGGATATTTCAAACTTTTTTAACAAATACAAAACTGAAAAATTGGGCTTGCAAAATTAATACTTTGTAGCGCCACCTTTTGCTGCGATTACAGCTGTAAGTCGCTTGGGGTATGTCTCTATCAGTTTTGCACATCGAGAGACTGAAATTTTTGCCCATTCCTACTTGCAAAACAGCTCGAGCTAGGAAGGAGAGCGTTTGTGAACAGCAGTTTTCAGTTCTTTCCACAGATTCCATTGGATTCAGGTCTGGACTTTGACTTGGCCATTCTAACACCTGGATATGTTTATTTGTGAACCATTCCATTGTAGATTTTGCTTTATGTTTTGGATCATTGTCTTGTTGGAAGACAAATCTCCATCCCAGTCTCAGGTCTTTTGCAGACTCCATCAGGTTTTCTTCCAGAATGGTTCTGTATTTGGCTCCATCCATCTTCCCATTAATTTTAGCCATCTTCCCTGTCCCTGCTGAAGAAAAGCAGGCCCAAACCATGATGCTGCCACCATCATGTTTGACAGTGGGGATGGTGTGTTCAGGGTGATGACCTGTGTTGCTTTTACGCCAAACATAACGTTTTGCATTGTTGCCAAAAAGTTCGATTTTGGTTTCATCTGACCAGAGCACCTTCTTTCACATGTTTGGTGTGTCTCCCAGGTGGCTTGTGGCAAACTTTAAACAACAGTTTTTATGGATATCTTTCAGAAATGGCTTTCTTCTTCCCATCTTCCATAAAGGCCAGATTTGTGCCGAATACTTTTGCAAGGCACTGTACCAATGATACATGGAGACAAGGTCTTATCGTAATTGTTTAGGAATAGATATTTTTGTGCTGTGTGTATTACTGAACAAATATCTAAACCCTATAAGAAAGACTGTACCGTACTTGGTTACAATCAACTTGCTTGTTAATTATTCCTTAAAAGAATGTGACACAAAACAATCTGGACTTCATATGTTATGCTTGTGGTCTCTTTTCAAAAATGGATGAACAAATGTTAACATTGGAAGTTGCAAATCAATTCTGTGTTACACAACTGATTGTATGTAGCATCCAATCAGAGAGTTGGAAAAAGTTTACTTGACATATTAAATATGTATATAAGGTGCAACATTACGATACAGGTCACGAACTAGACTAGACAGACCAGCCCAGCGGTTTGGCAAATCAATAAGAGTAGTGAAAAATATGTCTTTAGTAATTTGTCTGGCAGTAAATAATAATTTAAGTGAACCCAGATGCTCTGTCCATTTGTAAGGTTTGAACTGATATTGTGGGAGCTGGGCTCCAATATGTAGTAATATCTCATACGTCTACAGTACAATATATACAGACCAGCAGACAAATATGGTAATATTTTGAGAAATTCCTTCTAAAAAAAGTGGGGATTCAAATAATAAAACATTCATTTGATCACCAATTCTCCATGACTGGTCTATGGCACAATTAGCTACTTCTGATCTCAGGAAGTAGGTTTTTCCAAATAACAAACATTACTATGCCATAGTAATCTGCCCTAAACTGCAACATATATAGACTGAAGAGAATATTCACATCAAAAATAGAAAGCATCTTCCCCGAGAAATCTGTTCAGAAAAATTCAGACTTTTCAAGGCCAAAATATTGACAGAATCTGTTGTACAGCATGGATAAGCTGTAGCCATTGTCTTTCAGTTTGAAAAAGTGGTATTTTCTGGTCTTTCTACACGTGTGGGGTTTTAATTATAATCAGTTAGCAAGTAGGAAATGTCAGTGGTTTCTAGTTCCAACTAGTCTTTGAAGGTGGCATTACCTCCTGGCACAAGCATTGCGGGCCTTGGGGATGGCATGTGGTGCATTCCAGCACACATGTCCTTTTCTTCTTCCTCAGGGTTGAAGTACATCCACAGGCCAGTCAGTGTTTTCGGGCTGGGCTTTCTCTGATGTATCCCTGATGGACCAGCATCTTAAAGGTTTCCCTCCCCTCATTGACCCAACAGCTCCCAGAATAAAGGATATTTCACTCAAAGCCACCTCTTTCAATACGATGACAGAGTGAGTGGTTAAACGATACAGAGAACGTTGCAGTGGTGCCACAACTGCTAGACAGAAGAAGAATTACTTCCTGGAGTCAACATTGTGGCTGCTTCTTGGCAGTTGTAACAATCTTTCGAGCTCGTATGTCAGATGACACGAGAATATATCGACTAGCCCTGGTGGTTCAAGTCAGGGGACAATGTGATCCTTTTTTTTTGAGTCCCATCAGGACTAGCGATTAGGACAGGATGTTTTTGTTCTTCCAATTTACTTCAATTTAAATTAAGTTTGATAGTCTGTGAATCTGAATTCCTGGAAAACCCAGGGAAGATACTGACATTTTCCAGCCCTAACTAGAATATTTCTCCACTGAAATATTCAGGTAAAGCAGAGTTGGGAAATACATCTGTTTGTTTACCGAGTATAAATGTGCTATTAACTGGAAGTTGTCTCTGTGGGACCAGCAACTGCTTTAAAAAATTATTTTATTCCAGCTCTTAAAATTAATAACCTCAGCTTCCATATTTCATAAATTACATCATATGGCATTATGCAAATTATACTGGGGATTGATTTATGCTTGGTGAGTTTAAAACTTTGTGAGTTTAAACTTGGTGAGTGTAAAACTGCATAATGATAATCTGTAAGTGTTTATAAATGTCACATTTTTTAAGGTTTTATTACTGTATTTGGTTATTAAACCAAATATCACCATAAGGAAGGCATGTAAGATGAATGGTTTTAGCTGTTTTGCTTTACATGGCAGGCTTCACTAGGAATTCAAGGATGACCAAAATAAATTGAAAACGTTTGTGAAATATTTTAAGCATAAAATCATGTGTTACTGTGAACATGGAGCTAGATGAGTGGCAAGACATGATAAATCCATCTTCACCTCCTATCCACAGGTGGAATGGTGCTGAATCCATCATACTTTGGCACCGTGGGACACAATAACACAATGATCCATGAGATGGGACATATTTTTGGACTGTACCACGTCTTCAAGGGGGTCAGTGAGCGGGAATCCTGCGATGACCCCTGTCAGGAGACCACCCCGTCTATGGAGACAGGAGACCTATGTGCGGACACTGCACCTACGCCCAAGTCCAAAGCTTGCCAAGATCCAGGCCATTTCAACGACACATGCGGGATGAAGCTTTACCATGACACGCCGTACAACAACTATATGAGCTACACAGGTATGTACTTTAGCCTCTCTACAAGGCAGTAAATGGGAAACTATTCCCCAAACAGTTCCAGTCAACATTTTGGACACAGTTACCCATTTCCTTGAATAGGTAAGTGTCTCTAAACTTTTGACTGGTACTGTATATTGCACTATTGTTGACCAGGCAAAACAGCAAAAAGGGTGGTAATTTGCATTCACCTACAAGACAACAATGGTTTACTTTGCTGAACGTGACATTTGCGAGACTATGGTTTGCATATCTTATATGGCTAATTCATCCAGATTTAACCTGAGTGTACAAAAGTCTGTCATTTTCTTGAATGACTTGCACTGGGAACATTGACTCTACTCTTATTTTCCTTTCCTCAGATGATAACTGCACCAACCATTTCACACCAAACCAAGTGGCTCGGATGCACTGTTATATCGATCTAGTCTACGAGAACTGGCTTGACAACAAAAGGCCCACCCCGATCCCTCTCAAGCCAATGGTGATTGGGCAGAGCTCAGACTCGGTCTCCATACATTGGTTGCCACCTGTAAGAGGGCCACTTTACCAAAGGTAGAATATTGTTCTAGAATAAAGTTCTTCTTAACACTGTGTCAATAGTAATGGGATCATGTAAACGGAACCCAATTTGCTATAAATAGTGCATTACTGTTGTCCAGGGCCCATGAGAAAATCCATAGTGCATTTATACACTTTCATAATGAATGACAACTCATTTGAGATGCAGAAAATCAATGATGACAATTTCTTAGGTTTCTGATGCTTACATTGGAGCACTTGTCTTAACAGTTCTCCTACAGTCGATAATGTAAACTGCAGGGACTGTGAGGCAGACAGAGTTTTCCATCAATACGTGTTTGAGGCCACCTCGCCCCGACTCTGTGACTCCTCTGGGTACTGGACACCTGAAGAAGCTATTGGTCAGTATTTCTTGATTGCAACATATAGGTCTGTATGGCACTGTTGGATTGCAGGTTATAATATCTCTGATTCCACCCATACTCAAATTTACAGGTCTACCACTGGAGAAGGTTTGGATGAAGTGCCTCTTATAGCATATATGTATTTTGTGGGCGACACACAGTAGTATGGGCTTTACTGGTCGTAACATATGATATTCATGCAACTAAACAGCTGATTGGCCAGTTCAATCTTCCTCAGATAGCTGATTCACTAGTTTATCCTCCTCAGAAGTATGATATTATATTCTATAGTATTTTTGTTAGCAGCATCTTTTGAGATACAAATTTAAGAGGTGGGGCAGTTTTAATCTAATATATTATATAGGGAAGAGTTAACCAAATATGCAGGTGAGATTTTCATAGGGAATTTACAACCCTTTTAGTTTTGTTCAAGGAGGATCCCATATTCTTATGTGGGTAAGGTGCGTGCAAAGACAAATACTGTCTGGAAGAAAAATACGAAAATTATGAAATGATAATTGCCAGGCTAAAGAACCGCTCTTGTTTTGGCCATGAGAAAAACAGGGTGCTTGGCAGAGTGAGCTCTTGGTGTTGTATAAAAGCGATGTCTCCTGTAGTGCTTTGAAACCTAACCCTTCATTTAACAGATGTTTCTTATTATTTCAATCAAGATTCTTTCAGTGCAGAGAAGCCCAGTCTTTTGACATGACGTGTACGAAACATTTAGGAAATTCTACCCAAATATGTGGAAATCCTCCAATTGAATTTATGCTTTGAAAAGTAGGGGATTACGCTCCATGCAGTACTATAATGATGATAAAGATAATTACAGCATTAGGTGGGGGGGGGGGGAGTGGAATCCATCGTTTTGAAGGGAGACACACAGTCTGTTGGCCGTTGTTGTGTAGTGTAGTGTAACTTATGGGTGTGTGGAGAGTCCGCTTACCTGCTTGTCCATGTGTAAACCATGTGTTCACTCGAGGTCCTTAAGAACTTGTATTACAACATGAAAACAAGGGTTTTACAGCTTAAAAAATGAGGCTTTTATGAATTTTAAATGGGCTGAAGGACCAATGAATATGGGAATAGAAAAAGAAACATGATGTGGTTGTTAAATATGTTGCAAATAATGAACTTACCAATCACATCATGTTTGACTATGTGTAGTCATTTTCCATTAACTCTAGTCACAAATCCACAATAGAAAGGAGCTTAAAAGAAGCAATAGAGCAACTCTGGTATTGAGCACTTTGGCTCAGTGACATACACCCCCACAGCCCCTCCAATGCAGAAGAACCACAAGGTCTAGGGCCTTCTTTATATAGCATATAAACATATATAACACACCGTTGTTAGAAATAAAAGCTTTAAAATTCAATGTTTGCAATTGCAAGAAATGTGCCAGCAAATTGAAAACTGGTGACAACCATTGTTACTCAGGAGTGATGGCTTCTATGGTGACGATATTATGTAACAGTAGTTAAGACAACTAACACAGCAAGTCAGGATAACTAATACAGCAGGTTAGGAAAAATAAAGCATAAAATATTGTATTAGATTCAGAATATGTAAGTAGAAGGTAAAGAAAAATCGGTGAAGGTTAGAACAAGGGTTAGGGATGCATGTTTTGCTACCTACCAATACTCTATGTAACACAACAATAGTAGGCATTTGTCGCTGGTTTAAACTGGATTTCTCCCCTACGTCCGTTGTGTGTCAGGTGTCTGTTTGTCTTCCGCTCTTTTGTTTCACATTACCCTGTCCCAACCAATAGATCTCTGTCAATTATCCCAAAGCTGCTTTCACACAGGTTGTATCTGTCTATTTAAGTTGTGTTGAGTGTTTTTTGTTGGGTATTGGTGCGTGTACGTCTATAAGTGTTAGTGTTAGTTATATTGAGTATTGTCATTTTGCACTTCCATTCTTCATTATTTTGCATCAGTATTTTCCGTATTAAAAACCCTTTGATTTCTCAGTATCCTTCGAGTTTGTCTCAGTCCTTCTCACTACACCACATGGATTGTTACAGCATTTGTTCAGAGATGCCAGAAAGTTGTAATTCAGTGTAAATGTGTGTATCACCCCTTTCCCCTTAGCTTGGTTATTCACTCCAATACATCTACATGCTTTTGTGAAGGCAGTCTGGGATTTGGGCCAAGCTCAGGGTTTGCTGACAGCTTCTGGCAAAGCTTGATCACATTCCCAGTCTATTTCACCAAACCAATTATGTGTATGCATATGTTGGAATTTTTAAACTGTTATTTTACAAGGTAAATATGATTAAGAGATATTTATATTTTCAGCAACAACCTAGGAGCAATTGGGGCTAACTTCCTTGCTCAATTACACAATTACAGATTTTTCAACCTGAGGGTATGGGAATTCGATCTATTGTTAACATTCCATTTTCTAGGGGGGTCCGCATGGTGTAGTGAGCTAAGTTGCTGCTTGCAGGACAAACTATGCCACGATAGTCAGTGGTTCGAGCCTGACTATGGCTTCTCCGACTTCACCTGGGCCTCCATCATGATGCAGCGCAAATTGGTATTTGGGATAGATAAATCGGATTATCTACTTGCCACGTCACTCTGTGCACATCGGTCGCCTGTGAATTCAATCACGGAGGTACTCAATAGTTGGTGAGTGCAATCCTTCCGTACTCAAACTGACGGAAAGCTTCCGTGTTTGCGAAGTGAAACGGCGACTGGGCGACATGAGGTTGGATGAACCATATGAGCGGCCTTCACCATCCCGCATCTGTCGAACGGGGGTTGCGGAGCTGCCGACGTAGCAGGGTTAGTGAGGATAAATTGGAAGTGGAAAAAATGATCAAACAAAATGACATTTCAGTTTCTAGTCGGACAGTAAGACTGCAGTATAATGAGCTTTACATTAGATAGTGATCAAGGTAAAACTGAGTAGTCTAGTATTTTCTTTTACAAATTTACAAACAAAATATTTAATTATTGACATTAACAGTACTCATTAAGGCATACAACATTTCTTTTAGCTACATTTTCTTGTATGCATCATTCCTTTTACAGAACCACATCCTCCCTTTTGATGCATGGATCCACTGAAACCTAAGCATGCATTTCTAAACCTGGGGAGTCTATTTAATCTTGAGTAAGGGAAAAGTTGTGACATGGTTAAGTTGCTGACAGCAGGAAGGATGATACACTGAGATTTTTAAGCAGTAGGCTTTCCTGTGGGAGCCGTTTGCCACATCTGATACAGCCATTAATCTGGGCCCATGTTGAGGCCTTCTCTGTTTATCGGACCAATTTAGTTTTATGGTTTGACTTGGCGTGCCGATGTTTACCCTGCAGAAATCCGCACATGTGAAGGAGCCACATTAGGTGCAAATAGCTGAATCTGTGGAAGCTGAAGATACTCAAGCTTGTTGGCTGGCTGAACCTCCCACAGCCGCCTCTCTTCCTCCATCCAGCCATTTAGCGCTCTACTGAGACATTCAACCTGCTCCTGTTCCTCTTTTACCACAGAGGAAATTAACATGCTTTATAAATTGTTTTGTGAGCCCTGTCAGTTGCAATTAGGGCAAGGATTCGTTTTCTGTGTGAAGTTGCACCTGGGTCTATTGTGTTTTAGAGGGTCGTCTGGAGAGTACTACTCTCTGGTCCACGGCCAAGTCATGTGATTTTTCCCAGGCTCTCAGAACATTGCTGTTGCTGTCCAGTAGCTCAATTCTTTAGTAATACTGCAGTCATATTTTTTCAGTGATTCAAATCATGATACAACTTAGCTGAAGCCCTAGCAAAGACAGAAAATAATTAAAAAATTAAAGGGTACAATTTGGAATGCATGTAGGTTCAGTGGATAACCAAATTCTATATAGTAAGTGGATTTACTCTTAAATCACTGTGGATAACAGCATCTGATATATGGCTGAAATTACAGTGCATCCGGAAGGTATTCACAATGCTTCACTTTATCCAACAATACCCCATAATGACAATGTAAAAGAAGTGTGTTCGAAATCTTTCAAAGAATTCACAGCCTTTGCCATGACATTCGAAATTGAGCTCAGGTGCATCCTGTTTTTACGGATCATCCTTAACAACCTGATTGGAGTCCACCTGTGGAAAATTCAGTTGAACGGACATGTATGTGGAAAAAGTGAAGCGTTGTGAATACTTTCTGGGTGCACTGTAGCATAGTCTTATAAAAAATGCAGCTTTTGTTGATAGAAAGGCTGAAATCCGTCAGTGGTTTGAGCCTGACTATGGGTTCTCTGGCTTTTCTTGTTCCTCCAGAGCAGGGCAGCGCCAATTGGCATTGTGCTGCGTGGGGTTTGGGTTAGACAAGCCGAATCATCTACCTTGCCATGTCGCTCTCAAGTGATGACTTGTGTTCAGATCGGGCGCCTGTAAATTCAACCATGGAAGTATTGTTGGTTAGCGTAATCATCCTGTGCATGATCTGACTAAAGGCTTCCGTGTTGGATGAGCAATGCAAAAATAATTGGCGGCTGGCGACATGTTGGTGAACCAAGTGAGTGACCCTCAGTCCCTCACCATCCTGCATCTGTGGGAGTTGCAGAGCCGATCAGTTCAGTGGGAATTTTTAACTATGAAAAAATCCTGTAAAATAAGAATACTTACAAAAACAGACATGGTAAAGTTGCCTTACGCAATTTTAGGCAAATTATTGAAATATTTAGGCTTCTAGGTTCTAAAGAATGTGAATTTAGGCGCTCTAGAGCTAAAAACGGGTCCCTGCTCAGGACTAGTCTATTTCCCTAAAGTGTCTAGGTTAATATTTTTCTCTTGTTCTCCTGTGTTTAGAGATTGTTCACGCTCTGCAAACTCATTAAACATCAGACTATAGCTCAGGTTTGATTGACAAACCATATGTCACACATTTGTTGGGAATTCCCTGCCAGACGCAGTAAGGTGGCCTGCAATGGCCAAGAAACACTGTCGAGTTTAAAGCTAACTACAGTAAGATCATTATTGTACTAAGATTGTGTATAATAATATAGACAATATAATATCCTGATTAAAATTAGGGGTAAACATTGTTTTGCAATTATGAGTATCGCAGAGTGTATCTTCAATATTGATATTTATAAATGAACAAAATGCAAAGTGAGTGAACAGAAGAAAAGCTATATCAAATGAATATTTTGTGTGATCACCCTATGCCTTCAAAACAGCATCACTTCTTCTAGGTACACTTGCACACATCTTGAAGAACCAACCACAGTTCTTCTGTGGATTAGGCAGCCTCAGTTGCTTCTCTCCATGTTATCCCAGACAGACTCAATGAAGTTGAGATCGGGGCTCTGTGTGGGCCATACTATCACTTCCAGGACTCCTTGTTCTTTTTTTACGATGAAGATAGTTCTTAATGACTGTTAGTTCTTAATCGCTGGATGTTTTTAGGTTGTTGTCATGCTGCAGAATACATTTGGGGCAAATCAGATGCCTCCCTGATGGTATGACATGATGGATAAATATCTGCCTGTACTTCTCAGCATTGAGGAGATCATTAATTCTGATCAAATCACCAACTCAATTTGCAGAAATGCAGCCCCAAACTTGCCAGGAACCTCCACAATGATTCACTGTTTCCTGCAGACACTCATTCTTGTACCACTCTCCAGCCCTACAATGAACATACAAAATGTCTGCCTGGTAGAGACCTTGTTGATGCAGTAAAACTACCTTGTGTCTTGTTGTTGGGCTCAGTCTTACCATGGTGTATGACTTTTAACACCTTGTTAGCTGAGTTTGGCTGTTCCTCACCCAGATTCAGTCCTTCTACACCGCTGTTTCTCTTTCAGTTAACAATTGTGTTTCAACCTACTTTTTGGATTGAGGATCATTAGCAGCTGTTTGATATAACTGTTTCATCATACACCTGAAGACATGCCCACAAAATCTCTGACTTGTGCAAGTGTACCTATATTAATTTATGCTGTTTTGAAGGCAAACGGTGGTCACATAAAATATCAATTTCATTTAGAATTTTCTTCTGTTCACACACTTTGCATTCTCTTAATTGACAAATATAAACTAGTACCGATAACAGCATTCTAACTTTACAGCATTATTTTCACACCTGCCTAAAACCTTTGCACTGTACTGTAACTACACCTTAAATATGATTCTGTAGCCTTGAATTAACAAGTGAATAATGATTTATTTCTCTGAAAAATAATGACACATCAAACACTGTTGATGCCTTTTTGTATTGAAATGGAACAAAACGTTATAATGGGGTTGTACAGTAGCTGTGTTCATGTTTAACAAAGACAGCCATGGTCCATTTAATGCAAAGACAGCCATGGTCCAGAAAGAACTAAAAATATAAAAGGAACTAAGGTATACTGTAGATCCTGGAACACTCTTTAGATGAATAAGAAGTGCATGCAAGATAGTACTACCTGGACATTGCAAGCTTAGCATGTACCCACAAAATATATGAAAGGGCAAGAAGAAAGCTTAACAGGGAGGCTTCCAGGAACAAGAGGCCAACAGCAACTGTTGCAGGAATTTCTACAAAGACCTGGTCCCTCTGCATATTGAAAATATTGCACTCACCTTCCCCACAAGTGTAAACTGTGGGTTAGGTTGAACATACAGAATCCATTTCTCACAAAAAGAACATCTAAGCCGGTACATTTTGGAAGATAATACCAAGTTTTCCAAATTCATGTGGAAAATGTGTAATGATCCAAGGTAAATCTTTTTGGCCTTAATTCTGCATGTTTTCTTACCCAATGTTAAGCATGGTGACGGCGGCAGCGTCATGCCATTGGGCTGCTTCTCATTGGGAAAAGGGTCTCTGGTCATAAAGGGGATGCAATTGATCCAAATATTTTAAATATTTTTTTGAGAAAAGCTAAAGTAATGAAGAATTCAATCTTTTAACATAACACCCAATTCAAAACACACAGCCAAATCAACCAAGAACTAGCTTTTAAAACTATCAACGTCCTGGAATGACCCATTCAGAGGCTGTAGATCAGTCCTATAGAAAACCTGAGCACTGACATAAAAAGGGGTTTGCAGAGATCCTATTACAATTTAAATGAATTTGAACTCTGCAAAATCAAGGTGTCGTAGATTGATAAAGACCTATCCAGACAGACTTATTGCTGTAATCCAAGCAAAGAGCTTCCAACAAATATTCACAGATATGGAACCAAGGCATTGACAGGTTTGAATATTTTATTACTTTTCTTAGAAACGATCCATTTGTTTTCTCTGGAATGTTGTTGGTTATGAGATGTTATTAAATTTGAATAAAGGTCTAACGTGACTTTATCTTGACATCAGTAATTATGTCAACAAAAGCTGTGTTTTTTATATCAATATTTTGTGACCTCTCTTGGTGTTTGTTTCCAGGCCCTCCAGATGTAGATCAGCCTTGTGAGCCCAGTCTACAGGCATGGAGTCCGGAGCTCAGCCTATACGATGCCAATGTGACGTCTCCATGCCCTGAAAAAGAGGGCTGTGTCCTGATGCTGCACTTCCAACACCCCGTGGTAGCTGACAGCCTCACGGTTTGGGTCACCTATGTCTCAGCCAGTAGGTCCTTGGCACATTCTCCAATAGTGCACGTTTACATTGTGTCTATCCGAGTGACATCGCATTTGATGTTGACTTGAGCAGGTTACTTTAAACCAAGTCTAAATAGGTAGAGATAAATATACAAATAAATATTGTTATAAAAGAATGAGTAAATACATTTATGCATGTTACTGTGTAAACTGCTGGACTATACAGCTGATATTTAGCCACCATATTGTCTCTACAGATAACCAGGCAAACGCCAAGGTCGAGCTGATAACAGACACGGATGAGATTTTAGACATGGGTCCACAGCACGCCTTCTGTGATGTGCCACTTACTTTACGCATCAACACTAACAAGAGGGTGGCAGCTGTCAAACTAAGCACATTCGATGAGAAGATGGAGATTGATGCCGCCCTGCTCACTTCTAGTCCCCATAATCCCCTCTGTTCAAGTTGCCAGCCTCTGATCTACCGGGTAATCCGGCAACCGCCATTTTCTGGAGATCTGGTTCAGCAAACTCTGCTTACATTTACGGACAGGTATGATTGACACTGACAGACGTCTGTAGCAGTCCATGCTGAATTTCTGTGAATACTTAAACCATAGTCAATCAAGTTATCCGACACTGATTCATTGTTTGGAGGTCAGAAGTGGAACTACGTTAAGAATACACACCCAAAAATCACAATCAAACTATGATTTATGTAAATTACAAAGAACAAACAATGCATTTGTCTGTAGCCCCTCATACTAAGATATTTGTAATTCTTAAGTGTTATGTAAAACAACCAAATGTATTAAGAACATAATGCTTCTTTTGAAGAGCTGAAAAAAATCAACATTTAGGGCCTTATTCAACAAAACTATCTCTAAGAATTACACATTTTAATCCCAAAGAGTGAGAATAGGTGTGAGGTTTATAATCTAAATCCAGCTTTGAATCACACATTTTGCAATCAAATTCATTACCATAAGATATTTTCCCTTTTTATTTTTACTTTGTTCTAGTCACAAAATAGCTTGGATTTGGTATTAGTAACCTATTTTGGGCTAATCATTTAGTATTTTCCACAAACCACGTGTAGGATGTTCACATGCTCGCAACAGTAGGTGAATATTCTCAGTAGGTCACATTGAGGAATACATTTGGTTTCATCTTTAAAAGTTCCATTAGAGTCTAAAGTGCAAAAAGATGTAAAAACCAAAGGGAATTAAGTTATGTGGAGGAAAAAGGACGGCAGAGAGGTTTGACTTGGGAAGAAGTAGTTTCTGGAATATGAACCAAATGTGACCAGCAGAAACTGTAAACACCCGTGGCTGCAGAAGTTCCTGAACCATTTCCTCCTGCTGGAGCCTGTACTGTTTACCATTGCTAGTGCATGATAAGTGAGACAGGCTTCTCGTTTAAACGGGAGGGTAATGAGAGAGAAGTGGAGTGCATTGTAGTTCAAATAAAGTCAAAGCATTGTGACTGAATGTGAGACTACACTGCCACCATGAGGTATGTCCCTAGCAAAAAAAGAAAGCTTTTGCACTTGAACCTAACATTTAAAACAAGACTCAATATTTCTGTTCCTTTGGGACTGACAAACAAAACAATGTAGGGGTATGTGTAAAATAGCAGCAGGATGGAGGAATGTTGTTTTTATATGGTCAATGATGTATTATTGTTGTAAGACCCCGGCAGTATACTTTCTACAAATGTTTGGCTTGAATGTGAAATACATTAATTACTGATCTTATCATTCCCAATGTCCAATAAGGCACAAAACCACCTCAAGCACAACAAAACAAACACACAGGCCCCTTCAAAATATACTCTGGTGGATTGTTGAAGAGAGTGGGCTCTTACTGTAGGGTTGATTCATAATTAATAAGAGTAATTTGTAAAGTGGAAATCCGACACGTCTGAGAAAGTAGATATGCATTTTTGAAGGCATTCTTTACAGCTGACCAGAGACAATTTTAACTCAGCAGTGCAGCCAGGAAATCAATGGTAGACTTTTTATAGAGCGGACCAAAACATGTCAATAGCCTTGGGACAGGAGGCATGATATCACCCGAGCCTCCACACCTCCTGTTTAGCTTTAAAGTCACTGCTTCCTACATAGAGGTTAGATGACTAGGTCATTTATGACTGTCTTTTATTGTGTATCAGTGTGTAGTGTGTAACCTCCATCTAACCTGGATCTAATGGTTGAATGTGGATATTAACTACCATTTCAGTATCTGGTCATTTTCTATTGCTATGTAATAACTCCACTTGAAAATAATATGAAATGCCAATAATATCTGTAATATTATAACCAGATATTTCCATGCCCAAAATGTAAATTTACCACTGTTTACAGTTAAATGTGGCATGTTTGGACATTTTTCCACAGAGACATTTTGAAAGACGTGGAGTACCAGTACACAGTTCAGGTGGAAGCAGGTGGCGTAGTTAGTGATCTCTCTGCAGCGCTCGTCTACAGACATGGAGCCGCTTACTGTGGGGACAAACTACTGCAGGGGTCAGTGACTTTCATCAGTACTTACAGTTCATCACAGATCTTCAGATTGACCATGTATATTTGTCTCATACACACTGGTCTCTTAAATTGGCCTAATAGATTTTGGGTGAACTACATATTGGTCTCTGACATATTCGTCTCACAATTTTGTCTTGTACATAATAGTCTCCAATATGTTGGTCTCACATACACCAATCAGCCCTAACATTATGACCACTGACAGGTGAAGTGAATAACACTGATAATCCTGTTACCATGGCACCGGTCAGTAGGTGGGATATATTATGCAGCCAGTGAACTTTTTGTCCTCAAAGTTGATGTGATAGAAGCAGGAAAAATGGCCAAGTGTAAGGATTTGAGCGACTTGTGATGGCTAGGCGACTGGATCAGAGAATTTCCAAAACTGCATCTCTTGGGGTGCTCCCGGTCTACAGTCATCAGTACCTCAAAAGTGGTCCAAGGAAGGAAAAGTGGTGAACATGGCAACAGGTTCAAGCCTTAGCGATGCATGTGGGCATTGAAAGCTGGCCTGTGTGGTCTGATCCAAAATACAAGCTTCTTTAGCTCAAATTGCTGAAAATGTAATGCTGGAATGCATTTTTGATAGATATGTGTCAGAAAATACAGTGCATCACATTTTGTTGTGTACTGGGCCAAAGACCAGTCAGGGTGCCCATGCTGACCCTTGTCCACTACCGAAAGCGCCTACATTGGGCATGCGATCATCAGAACTGAACTACGGAGCAATGGAACAAGGTGGCCTGGTTTGATGAATCACGTTTTTACAGCACATGGATGGCCGGGTATGTATGCAACATTTACCTGTGGAACAGGGGGCACCAGGATACACTTTGGGAATAAGGCAAGCTGGCGGAGGCATTGTGATGCTGTGGGCAATGTTCTGCATACTCGTGTCCTGCCATTCATGTGGATATTACTTTAACACATACCACCCACTGTACCTAAGCATTGTTGTAGACCATGTACACTCTTTCTTAATAGCTGTATTCCCTGATGGCATTGGCCTCTTTCAGCAGGATAATGCGCTCTGCCACAAAGCAAAGATGGTTCAGGAATGGTTTGAGTAACACAACAATGAGTTCAAGGTGTTGACTTGGCCTCCAAATTCCCCATAGTTTAATCCAATCGAGCATCTGTGGGATGTGCTGGACAAAGAAGTCTGATCTATGAAGGCCCCACCTCACAACTTACAGGACTTAAAGGATCTGCTGCTATTGTCTTGGTGCCAGATACCACTGCACACCTTCAGAAGCTTAGTGGACTCCACGTCCTGATGGGTCAGGGCTGTTTTGACGGCAAAAACGGGACCTACACTATACTAGGCAGGGGGCCATAATATTATGGCTGATTAGGTCCCATCCTTTACATATTGCTCTGGTACAATTGGGTTCAAAATGATAGCAGTCCAACACCACTAATCAGATCAATGACTGTCTCTGGTAGAAAAAAACTGGTGTCAAACAGGCGGCCCTTATTCAAGGACCAAGGCAGCAAATGTTGTACATGCTGGTTATAGTGCATTTTTCTCTGAAAATCGGGGTAAAATGGGTAATTCCAGACATTGTTCAGAACAGCGTACACTGATTAAAAAGTTGATAGGAGAGAGGAAAACTTACAAAGAAGTGCAGAAAATGATGGGCTGCTCAGCTAAAGTGATCTTGAATGTTTTAAAATGGCAACCAAAACCAGAAAGATGTGGAACGAAACAGAAAACCACCATTTGATTGGATTGAAGAATAGCCAAAATGGCAAAGACTCAGCCAATGATCAGCTCCAGGGTAATCAAAGAAGATCTAAAGTTAGCTGTGAGTACTGTAACAATTTGAAGACGCCTATGTGAAGCCAAGTTATCAGCAAGAAGCCCCCGCAAAGTCCCATTGTTGAAATAAATGACGTGCTGAAGAGGTTATAATTTGCCAAAGAGCACATTGACTGGCCTAAAGAGAAATGGCGCAACATTTTGTGGACTGATGAAAGCAAGATTGTTCTCATTGGGTCTAGGGACCGAAGACAGTTTGTCAGGTGACCCCCAAACACTGAATTCAAGCCACAGTAGACTGTAAAAACAGTGAAGCATTGTTGCGCAAGCATCATGACATGGGGATGTTTCTCATACTATGGTGTCGGGCCTATTTATCGCAAACCAGGGATCACATTGAATACACCGAAATACTTCAAGATGTCATGTTTCATTATACTGAAGAGAAAATGCCCTTGAAATGGGTGTTCCAACAAGACAACGACCCCAAACACCAGTAAGCGAGGAGCATCTATGGAGTAGCCAGCCCAATCTTCAGACCTTAATCCAATAGAAAACTTGTGGGGTGACAAAAAAATGCTGTTTCTGAGGCAAAACCAAGAAATGCAGAGGAACTGTGGAATGTAGTCCAATCGTCCTGGGCTGGAATACCTGTTCACAGGAGCCAGAAGTTGGTCAACACAGATGTGAAGCAGTTCTCAGAACCCGTGGTTATACAACTAAATATTAGTTCAGTGATTCAAAGGATGGCTAAATCTTCAAGCATTTTTCGGTTTACATAGTAAATGTTTTGAGTGTGTAAAGACAAATGCAAACACTACTATTTTTTGTTTTTGCCTAATATTCCTTTTTCTTCACTTTCTGTAAAGTAATAGCGAATTTGATCAATTTTTCTTCAATGTTTGATTTGGAATTGAGTGTTCCCAGTGCATTTGTGTGTATGGAAATAAAAGCTATTGTAGGGATTTTGACCTTTACTCACTTTTTTGAACACACTGCTATCATTTCGAACACAACGGTACATATTGCATCCCTGCTGTACATGCTATCACATAATTCATGATATCTCATGAATATGGATTTCAGCTACAGTATGTTGGTGTCATACGTATGGAACTCTATCAGGTAGTGTAATCTGATGAGTTAGGTGTGTTTGTATTTAAACAGGGTGCATTATGGAGACAACTAATCACTGCTGTCTCGTTCTCTGTAGGACGGAAGAATGTGATGATGGCAATCTGTTGGATGGGGATGGCTGCTCTAAGAAATGTCACATGGAGTCAGGCTTTAACTGCTATGGTGAGTGAAGAACTGACTAGACAGGCCTCCTAATCCTTGTCTTAGTCCACAGTCTGAACACAACACAAGCCCAACTAAGCCATGTTGATAGAAAGCAAAAGAAAGGATAATTGCTAGCAGAAGCTTATTTCCAACTCGGTCAAGTTTCCATTATTAAGTTGAACGCTAGCGTAGGATAAGAACGGTTCACACTGGAGTGACTGCCTAGGGAAATTCATACTTGTGAAAGATAATATTCTGTTTACTCATATTCAAACAATGTAGTTGATTCCTATACCCTATATTTGTGGCTAAAGGTTAAAATCCCCCACCTCAAAAAAAAAAAAAAAACAGCCCATTTATAACATGCGTGCCGTTTCCTCAGAAATTTTGCTGTCATCAGCTGCAGCAGAAACTGCTTGCATTCATATGTGTAATGGCTGCTATTGTATGTCAATTTTTTTGTTGGTGGATGTCCACAACATTCCAACAGAAAACTGTGTATTAACAAACCTACTAACCATTGATTGGTGGAATAGAATTTCACTTTTTGGGGGGTAAATCTATATTTATTATGTGCCATATTTCATAGAAATTTAGAAACACTTTAAAGATGCACAATGTAAGTTGCCATTAATTTGTCCGGCCGGGCTAGATTTCACATAGATTAATATTTTAATCTTGTATATGTTTTTGTTGAAAACAAGAACAATACAGAGACAATATATTTACTTGACGAAATATACACAATATTATGTTGTCCATAATATACATTGCTTGCTACAGAGCCATATATATATATATAGAGAGAGAGTTTATATAGTGAGTTTGGCCAACTCAAATCAAGGGCGCCATATAGGAGACCAACATCAGATGAATCTACAGTGTAACCCTATGGGGCGAATATGCTCTCTTTAAATAAATCGCTTATTTTCACTATAAACAGTCACAATATTATCAACGTTTGTCAATATGTAAAAGGCCTTTACAGACCAACACTTTTTGGTGTCTGTTTGACTGGGTAGTCATGGCTTGTACTCCTTATTTGAATGGGAACTGTCATCTATGGATTTAATTATGATGTTTATGTTTTTTCTCAAAATACAATCTGCAAAAACATGTTTTAAGAATGATAATCAGTATACAGAAGTGCCCTGTTTTACAGCATTTTATTTTAGCTGGTATAACATTATTGGCATGGCAGTCCAACGTTATTGTCATTACAAAAAAAACATTTGTTCAGTAGTCTGGATCTCAGTTTTTGGTCATTTGTTTAAGAAGAACACATATTTTCCAAGGGTATTCTATCATGCAAAAAACATTGGTAAATTGCATGAATTAAAAACATATAACATGCAGGTTTTTCAGACCCTGCCCACATTCGCTCCTATGTACCGACATACTAAGTAAAGACTGTAGGTCAATTACATGCCACTAGTCAGATTACTTACGGTGTTTTTCCAGTAATTGCATTTCCACAGCACCTGGTCTCATCCTGTTAGACACAGAAGTCAAATTGCTGTATGCAGATGACCTTGTTCTGCTTTCTCCTACAAGAGAGGGTCTACAACACCATTTGAACACCTTACATCAGTTTTCTCTTACCTCTCACCTGACAGTTAATTTCAAGAGGACATAGACCATGGTTTTCCAAAAAACAACAAAAAATCAAATGAATTTAAACATGTATTTACATTAGGAACAAAGGGCATAGACTATTCTTATCTAGGCTTGAAAATAAGTTCTACAGGTAACTTCAGCTTGGCAGTCAATGAACTGAAAGAAAAAGCAAGAAGGGCCTTTTATGCAATAAAAAGCCAAATTCAAATTGACATACCAATTAAAACATGGCTCAAACTATTCAAATCTAGTATTGAACCAAATGCTCTACATGATATTAAAGTGTGGGGTCTCTTAACCAATCAAGACTTCAGTAAATGGGAAATGCATCCAACTGAAACCTTGCATGTAGAATTTAGCAAAAGAATCCATAGAGTACAGAATAAAGCCACCAAAAATGCATGCAGGGCAGAATTAGGCCAATATCTCTTATTAATAAATATCCAAAAACGAGCCATCAAACATTACAACCACCTAAAATCAAGTGACCCCCTAACATTACAAAGCCCTAAAAAAGCCAAGAAATTCAAATAGAGAAATGTCCTCTCATCCAGTTGGTACTGAGGCAAAACTCAGAAACCACCACCTATCCAACTCAGATAATCTGGCCCAATAAGATTATAACCAAACAAAAATAGAAATATGTTAATTATTGGAAAAACACTACAAAATTTCAGATTAAACTTCAATGTTATATAGATTTAAATTAAATTAACAATACACAGTAACTGAATATCTGACCTCTGTGAATGATAGAAAACTGAGGAAATCATTGACAATATACAGAATCAGCGAGCACAGCCTATCCATATAGACTGGCAGACAAAGACAAACCTGGCTGCCCAGAGATATAAATGAATATATACTTTAATCATTATTATTATTATTATTATTATTATTTTGATTGATACTGTCTTTACTACTGATGCTGTAGTACTGTAGATGTTCATTTTTTAAATTATTAATTATTGAATTATTACAACTTTCCATGTCACTAAAGTGTTTTTGAATTGAATTTAATTGAGTGACAGAGAGGGAGAGACACACAGAGAGAGAGACACACACAGAGAGACAGAGAGACAGAGAGAGAGATAGACAGAGAGATAGAGAGACAGAGAGACAGAGAATAAAGGTGCACTGGTACGACAAGCACAAACTTGATAGAGTCCAGATGAGCGATTGACCATAGGGCCAGGTGTGAATGTTTTGGAAAGCCTAATCATTAAAATGGTTAAGAAACAAAAGCAGAATTCAACCATCAATTAGCAATAAACATGACAATAGAAGGTCTGAGAACACGCCTTGATGGTGCTTTTGGCACTTATTGGTAACAGTTTAATTAATGACAATAATAATTCATTGTATTTATATAGCGATATTTTAAGTGCTTTACATAGTAATGGGGGAAACCCAGATCATTCACCACCAATGTGTAGCACCCACTTCCATACAGAGTCACACACACACAGACTCCCGTTCACTTGGGTGATGCTCGGCAGCCATTTTGCACCAGAAAGCTCATCACACATCAGTTTTCAGGTGGAGAGATGAGTAGTTATATATAACAGTAGTGGTAGTGTGCACATCTCCACCAGTGTAGTGCAGGGCAAAAAAGAGCTGGATACAACTTAAATGAATCAATGCTAGGCCTGTCGCAATATACAATAAATCAATGAATCACATGATAAATAATAAATATAAATGAGCTCAATATGTTTTATGGCCGCAAAAATTCTCATTTGCATGCTTGTTCATTTTCCTCGTTTCTCTCTCTCTCTACCAAAGATACTATATTGTTTTGGTTGTGTGTGGTTTTTAATTACCATTTTATTTATTGTTTTTGATTGTGTTTGCTTTTTTTCTAGTGCATTTTTTGTTAACAGAGACTGACAGTCCATTTTATTCGTTGTTTTTTTAATATTTTGTTCATTTATTGTGGATATTTAAAATGTCTTCCAGTTCCAGTGTTAAATATTCTTTAGAATTTTTTTTATTGATCTTTGAAAAGGTGTACCTGCATTATAATGCCATTATATTAGATGAAAATGGTCTTCAAACGACAATATTATTGTTTATCACAATAATTTCTGGGACAATTTATCGTCCAGCAAAAGTTGTTACTGTGACAGGCCTAATCAATGCCCGCACTCTGCTAATACTCCCATACATTTATTGTGCCGCAACAAACGTATGGGTCTTACTTAGGCAAAGGGAGGAAGACAGAGCAGGGTCGAAACATTGCAGCACAATAAACCTATGGGAGTATTAGCAGAGTGCAGGCATTTCATTCCTTTGAATAGTTATATATGCCAATTAGGAATGTGGGGGATTATTATGATTGAAATGAAGCCTGGATGGGAATTTGTCCATGACACCCTGGAGTTAACACCCCTACTCTTATGAAGAGTTCCATGGGATCTTTAGTTACCACAGAGAGTCTGGACAACCATTTTAACATTGCATCCCATCTCAAAGATGGACGCAGAGCAGATGTCCCCATCACTGCCCTGGGGCATTGGGAATTATCTTTAGACCAGAGGGTAGAGTGGCCCCTACTGGCTCTCTAACACCACTTCCAGCAGCATTGGTCTCCCATCCAGGGACTAACCAGGCCCTACCCTGCTTAGCTTTAGAAGCAAACCAGCTGTGGTATACAGAGTGCTATGTTGCTGGCTATTCACCCAAACTAAAGTTCTTGGTAAAGAAGATATAACATCTACATTTTAATAACATGTAGAAACAGTCTCTATTCACATTTATAACAGAAATTATTCGTGACATTAGGTCTATTTGTGCCCTAACACAATATTATCTGTTGTTTTGTGCAACTGAGCTAGATATTTTGCAGCTACATCCTCACACTGAACTGTGCACATCTGATCAAAAAAGTTATAAAAAAAACAGGCTGCCAGACAAAATGGTATCTAACAATTATATTTCCGAATGTTGGCAACCTTAAAATAAGCTAGTAAGCAAGCAATCAAATCAATAAATGTAAAGCATTTAATGCATCAGCAATTACAGTTCTAATACAAACACTTAGAATGAAACCAAACACACAACTAGAAAATACTTAACCAGAGTGGTAAAAAAAATCTCCTCCCAAAAGCGCATGAATTACATTCTGAGGAAACTATTCTTGCAAAATTGAAACGTAAAATATGAACGTATAAGATGGTCAATTACGTTTGTATCAATCAATCAATCAAATTTATTTTATAAAGCCCTTTTTACAACAGCAGTTGTCACAAAGTGCTTTGACAGACACCCGGCCCGAGACCCCCAAAAGCAAGCAACACAAGTGATGCACAGTGGCTAGGAAAAACTCCCTAGTAGGAGGGACCTAGGAAGAAACCTAGAGAGAGGCCAGACTCAAGGGGGTGGCCAGTC